>CAUJGJ010000313.1:6247478-6267478 GCA_963170055.1 Halisarca cf. caerulea | reverse complement strand
ACCTATTGTTGCAGCCAGTGCACTTCATTCCTTCCTCCTAAGATTTGCATACATGCGTATATAGACTACATCAACTACTCACAAACATGTTGGTGTGTGCGTATGCTATCGATGTTTCCTACCCCATAACATGACTGTAGCTGTTTGAGTGCGAGAGGAGAGTCTGCGTTCCTGAGAATGTAGTGAGTATTGGCTGAGAAGTGTAGTGTCGTGGGTCTATCGAAACACGATCACTGTACAGCCAATAATAACTGTAAGAACCAACTTGCTCAATCTCTCAACTGGTGACTACTCCCCTATTCAACTGGTGGTACAAAGATAATATGCACTCAGTGTTCTCCCCAGGTATCTTAAGGCATGTCGGTCCAACATGCGCTCTCTTCTAAGAAGTCTTTGTAAGAATACAATATACTGTACGGATTATTGAGAATATATGTTTGGTACAAATGATACTGTTGCCCTAATCTGAAGTTGCAAGCAGACAATTGTAATGCATTGGAAGCATATAGTGTGTGTATATATGTGCGTATGCATGTACATACGTACATAGTTGATCAACAGGCCGGGGAGTACACTGTGCACTTATACACCATGGTTAAGTGATAATAGCTAACTGGGATTAATAGACAACTGACCGTAATACAGAGTGTTAGGAGTTACAGTGAAGATGTAGTACACCTTGAGTACATGATACTCTCGTGATCACACAGTACAAGAAGGCACCCAACGTCCAAGTACCGTCTTTAGTACAAAGTTTACAAATTCACATGAGAACTGTGTACTGTATGTACTGTATGTACTGTATGTACTGTATGTACTGTATGTACTGTATGTACTGTATGTACTGTATGTACTGTATGTACAGTATGTACTGTATGTACTGTATGTACTGTATGTACTGTATGTACATATGTACTGTATGTACTGTATGTACTGTATGTACTGTATGCTTCAATTTCCTCTACTGAGCGCTTGGCTGTGTAGTGCTCATGTGTACTGACCACTTGCTCACTACACACACACAGACCACCCACATCCACCTGAGATCACTTCAGTAGAGTCCCTCACTACAAGGGTCAGTCTAACATGGACACAATATACAGGGTGTTTTGATGTTAGAATGGTGGAGTACAAGGTGACCTGGTTGAACGAGGCTGGTGGAGAGGATGGGAGTGGTTGGACTGCGAACAGGAGCTACACTATAAGGACCAGTAGGAGGGGAGTGTACAGAGTGAGGGTTACAGCTACCATCAGGGGCAGGGCTGCAGGAGGGGGCATGGTCACTAGTATGGAGGACAGTGAGACAGTACAGATCCATACAGGTATGTGGGTATACTGAGTTGTGGTGTGAAATCTGTGCTGAACTCATCATTCACGTCCTATTCTGTACAGGCTATCCCACAGCTCAAGGAACAGAGGCTCAAACCTGTTTTGGAGAGCTATTTTATGTTGGCTGTTTCCATGACTACACTACTAACAATGCAGTGGCCTGGTTTGGGAATGGAAGTGGGATTGGAATTGGTGACCAATTGTATTCTATGGGAGGTAACATACTGGAAGTCAAGAATGTCACTAGAGACCTCTTCTCCAATGTTGTCACAACCTTCCAGTGTGCTGTTGTTGTGAATGGTACAATGATCTCTGGAGATCCTTACCAGATGGACCCCAATGGTAGGGTGTGATTGATGTGACACTGGTGTTTGGTGTTCAGTGCGTCTCATGAGTTGACTGTCCTCTCTCTACAGAGCATCCCCTCCCCCCATCAGTGGCTGTCATGTACTCCACACACAACACTGTTGTCCTGACACTGGACCACTCCCCAGTGTGTTTTGAACAGTTGTCTCTATTTTACAAAATCTCGGAGTAGCGAAGGTGGAGAATGGTCTGAAACTGTAGTGCCCTCCTCTACCAAGACGTACACCATTGGTGAACTGAGTCCAGCCAGCGAGTACAGAGTGAGAGTGTCAGTTGTCAGTGGAGAGGACTCAACTGTAGCCGCTGAACCAGTTACTATCAGAGCAGTCACTTTGGCAGGTGTGTGTGTGTGTGTGTGTGTGTGTGTTTGTGTTTGTGTGTGTGTGCGTGGATGCGTGTGTGTGTGTGCACTTGTGTTACAGTAAATGTCAGTGCTCATAACCTGGACATTACTTGATGGTAATCTTTTGTGGTGAAAAATGATGGTATACAGTACATACAGTACATACAGTACATACAGTACATACAGTACATACAGTACATACAGTACATACAGTACATACAGTACATACAGTACATGCAGTACATACAGTACATACAGTACATGCAGTACATACAGTACATACAGTACATACAGTACATACAGTACATACTGTACATACATACTTTGGTCTATTGATTTGATGCTTATCTCCAACTGCTGGTCCAGTTTCTGCTGTAGCAGCTACTTTTGGGGTGTTGTTAGTTGTCATGGCAATCACATTAGCTGTTCTTTTGGTCTTTTGTCTGGTTCTCTTGAAGAGAACAAGGAATCAAAACAACAGAAAAAGTACCTACAGTAACACACATAAGTACATCATATACCTGTGTGTGTGTGTGTGTGTGTGTGTGTGTGTGTGTGTGTGTGTGTGTGTGTGTGCGTGTCTGCACATGTGAGTACCATGACCAAACATTTCTTCTCTGTCCTCTACAGATACCAGCATCTCAGAAGATGACAATGTTCCCATGGCCGCTAACCCCAGCTACGTCACCACCACTCTGTCCTCTCCACGTGCCTCAGACTAGTTTTCTAAATGTTTAGGAAACTCTAGCTTTGTTGCGTGCTTTGAAGTTTAGAATATTTGTTTTTTGTGTTTTGAGTGATTCCATGTCACATTTTCTTGTTCTGTTGGTACATGAACAGCTTGGGGTCATATAATGTATACAGAAAATGGTCTAGTGGAGTGTTATATTGTGTCACTTACTCTTGCATATCACATGATTGTCATGTGATATCAGTGCCTGTACAACTAGACTTTGAATTCACAGAGAACTTAGCCTGTAGTGATGTCACACCTGAAGAATGTGGATTTCAATGAACTGCTGTAATGTTTTGTTTTGCTGCAGATCTGACCCCACCTCCCCTCACATCCATTGACTCAAATGCCTCTACCATCACTCTTGAATGGAGTGACCAACCCTGTACTGTGAGGTACAGTGTATCCTGGATGTACACCAATGATGATGGTACTACTACTACTGATAGTGGAGTTACAGAGTTGACCAACTACACCATCCCAACCAGTGTAGGAGGAGTGTATACTGTGTCAGTAGAAGCTGTTGATGGTGTGGGTATTGTTGGACCTTCATCTACCGAAGTAGTGAGATCAAGTGAGTGCTAACTCCACACTCTGTATCTGATGGTATTGATATGCTCAATCCTTCTCTCTTCAGCTTACCCTCAACCCACTGATGACGGCAGTCCTCCTTGTAAAGACAGGTCTCTTGTTCTGAGATGTCAGGAGAGTGGACTACATGATGATAGAAGGTCACAGTTCATCTGGATGGACAGTAGTGGTCCACTCACTAGCTCTGATCAGTACACCATCAATGGTTCTCAGTTGACAATAACCAATGCTAGTGCTGTCAGTGACAACACTGTCCGATGTAGTGAAGTACTGACAAATGGGCTAACAGTGACAGGAGCTGTCTACAGAGTGGAACCTCTCAGTGAGTTTGTGCAGAAGTGAGAAATATGTACATACTGTATAAGGATACCTTTGCGTTTTGCTGGTTCTTGTCAATGTTTGGTGAGCATATAAAGAAAGGCTTTAGCTGCAACAACAATGACTGCACCTTATAACCTAGAGGGCTAGTTACACTGTGCATAGACGGTCCACTGAGGAGATATCCACAAGTATGCGTAGTCATTGGATTATTGAGAAGTGTTCTCAGAAGTGTTTGCGAAGCGTCTTCACCCTGGACAGAAATTTGCATTCAGACAAACCGGGCTTTCTAAACTCTCTCATGGCTAGAGTGTATTACCCTTCAATGGCAGATAATGCCTCGAAATACATACGTACATACGTATATAATTATGTAACAACGATTTAAGTACAGCTTTCTCCACTTCTATGAAGAAGAAGAAATGAGTATGGTCCATTTTCCTCAGATGTATGAAGATCAGTGAGCAGTGGGTGTGAATTTGCTTGTGGTGTAGTTGTGGCATTGTTTAGGTGGGCGTGTCTGATTGGTTAAATTTATTTCTCCTTTTCTCTTATACCTCCCCCAGCTCAACCAGGTCCTCCTGTAGTAACCATGGCAGCCACTGATTCCAGTATCACATTAACATGGAACACTACGCTGCTGTGTTTTGAGTCTGAAATGTTCAACTTTGTTGTAATTTGGAATGAGATTGGAAGTGGAACTAGTAACAATGTCACCATCTCATCCTCTCCATACACCATCAGTGGACTACAACCTGGTACCTCTTATGAGGTCAGTGTACATGGAGTGAGTGAATCAGGAGTGGTCGGTGAACAGAGAGTGCTCACTGTAACAACAACAGGTGAGGAGGAATTGTGATCATATACCCAGTATGCGTCTAACTTTCCTTATGCTACGTACAGTACGTACGTACGTATGTGGCCTGATCACCCCTTCACTACTTAGTGTACACATGCTCAGTGTTAACCTTGTACAGTACTTATTTTTTTCCCATTGTACACACATCATCTGTATTACTGACCTGCAAGATCACACGATCACAAGATCACACGATCACACGATCACAATGTATGTACGTATGTATGCTTTCTGCCTCATAGCTGACAGGACCACTGGAGGCACATCAGATGATCTGTATCTTCTGTGTCTGCTGGCCATTGTGCTGGTTGGTGCTGCTGTGTTTGTTGCTATTGGATGGTGTGTGTGGAGGAAGAGGAAACCTGCTAGAGTTGGCTGTCAGGAGGATGGTAAGACAGCCTTTTATCATGCTGTTCAGTGACTGTACTACATACTCGTATGTAGTATAGTGACTGTACAGCATACTCGTATGTAGTACAGTCACTGTACTACATACTTGTACGTATTTTTTTATCCAACAGTACACTGTAATACTACATGTAAAGTCATGCAGAAAAAATCAACACATGTTGTTAGTTAAACATTGAGTTAGAGGTTTTGAGACAGTCTTGCCTCATTGGTGGCAACCTCCAAGTTAGCCATGTGCACATCTGTAGTGCCATGTACTTGGTGACGGCAAGACCTGGATCCTCGTAAGCACATTACTGCTGACCGGATGAGGGAGAAGGTCAACCTACACCTGATGAAGTTGATGACTATTGAATGCTTCTTCTTCTGGTGGTCTGCAATCATCGATGCCAGTCGCTTGTAAACTACTTCCGTGGAGGGGCTCATTCCACCTGATGTGGAGAAGACAAGTGGGGCAAACGATCCGTGTTCTACTTCTCTCACACGTTCATCATATATATTGTCATCTCTCCCCTTTTTCCTTCTGTCTGTAGGGGCTTGAGATTGATGTGGTACATAGGCTTGGAGCTAAAGGGTTAAACAACCTGACGTCAAAGAATGCTCTTTGCTTAGTACCCCAAAAATCTTCAGCAACAATGTCCAGTCTAGCACCATCTTCCCTGTTGGCCGTTCTCAATGTGAGTATCTCATTATCCAGTTGTTGGAGAGGTGGTTCAACGCCCACTCCTGTACAGACTACATCCATCCAACTAGCCGTGATGTCACGGATCTCATTGTGACATTTGATGGGAAATCCTCCATGCTTACAGCTAAGTGCATGTTCAACATCAAGGGAATGGCCACAAGAACAATGACTTGGCAGATGACTTGGTCTCCATCCATATCTCAAGCAGATGGCATCACGGAACTCTCCCTTGTTAAGGGCAAAACCATGCTCTTGAATTGGCATAACTGAAAGCCAGGCTGACCCTCCCCTTTCTCTTGCTAGTGTAGCTGATCTCTGCAAAGAACTATCCAAACTTCCTATGACTTGATGACTTCTTTTGTTAAGTTTCTCATTGTTACTTCTCTTCACTTCCCGTTATGCTATTTGAAAGCACTCAGATGACTCCGTTGGGATAGGCATAGCTTGCTTCTTTATCAATGATGCCATAAGTGCAGTAATTGACTTTGAAGATGTACTATGAACATTGGCTGTAGAGACTGGATTGGTGATACCCATACCACCAAGACGAGTTGGAAGTGCTAGCAGATCTCTTTCTGAATCGCTGATGGCATTCTTTCCTATCAATGCAGGTATAAACTTGTGACGGATGATATCTTCCAAGGGTTGTAATAGAGTGCTGATCTCGTTACATACTCTGGTTAAAAAATTTCATTTGTGCTTCAAGCCATGAGTGAAGTCAGCATGAGCTGTCTGTGGTTGAGACTGTGCAATTTCACATAGGTGGAGAAGCTCTGAAGACCAAGTAGCAACTTTTGCTTCTGTGAAAGTCTTAGTGAAAGAGGATTCGCCAATGGTACCACCAAGGTAGCGATGCCCTTCTTTGGTGATACGGATGTCTTGATCTGCAAACAAAGCTAATGCATCCTCATATGAATCTTCCTTCACTATGAACCAGGATTTCGAAGCATTTGGACAATATCCAAAAAAAATTCAGGCCAATTTCTGTAATCTATCCCACCAAGTGTTCAATTTCTCCAGTTTCACAGCAGCGGATGCATCATCAGCGTACCAAATTTGGTTGATGTTGTCATCTTGGAGTTGCTAGATGAGAGGAGCCGATGCAATGGCAAACATTGCCATTGCAAGTGGATCCCCTTGAGTGGTACCTTCTTTGGAGAGAATTGTTTCGCCACTAATAAACATTTGAATGTCAGATTGATATGTGTTGATGAGGATGGTGGCCAATAATGGACATAAAACTGATATGTTCTGTAGTGGGACTTCTCTATTGAGGTTATTGGATGCATTGGAAGCATCAATGAGAAGGGCTCCATCAATATCCAAACTGGAGAAGATCTCATTTAGAGCATGAATGGCTGCTTCACATCCTGATTCATGGCCTGCAGATAATTGCAATGGACCAGCTGCCTGCTTCATGTCTTTCTTCACAATATGGGCTACGGTACATGAGATTAGACAACAAAGAGTTTCGCCAATGCCAATCGGACGAATGCCAGGGCATTTGTCAAGAGCCACTAGTCTTCCAGCCATGAGCGAAGAAACTGAGGATGGATCGACAACAGAGGAGCAAAGACGTCGAGCAGTTGCAGCTATAGCTTCTCGAAGATCCGAGGAAGCTAAACCAAAGGAGGAGCATAATCATTTCCAAGTGCATGCATCCATGCCAGAAGGGCCAGCTGCTCCATGCATTTGTAAGATGATCTTGTGGATTAGGTCTCCTCCTATTTGATCATAAACGACAGGATGATGTGGGATCTCCATGAAATCAGCAGGAGATAACAGTGCACTTGGGTCTGGTTCCTTTCTCTCAGGGTGTTTCTCTCTCACCTTTGACTTGATCTCATCTGTCGCATTCAAAACACCGCCCCCAGATTCAGTTGTTGACAATAATTGAAGCGCCCTCTTGACTTTTCCCTCCATCATGTATTTTGCAAAGGTGCGAGGGATATCATCAAATACCTTGAGATTGCTGTTGATAATTTTATTTTGTATGGTCTTGCCTTCAGTTAAAAGATCGTACAGATTCCCAAGTTTCCATTGCTGAAGTCGGCGTTCAAGATGATGAGAATGATCTTTGGCTTTCGACTTAGCATGTTGGCTTTTGCAAAAGAAGTGGTGGCATTATCATAATGGCTTTCAATGCAATTCCTTCAAGAGAGGATGAGCTGGCAAAGGCATTAAGTAGATTTGTTATTTCAGCAACAAAGGTCTTTCCAAATTTTCCAGATGGGACCTTGAAAATGTTTCGCTTCCAATGGACTACTTCACTGTACATGTAACAGTGGTTAACTTTACTGATGAATGTGCTTCCATCCAAATCTCCCCATAGGAAATTAGGGGGTTGTAAAGGTAAACATGGTGGCAAATCAACAACAGTCACCGTGTCAGATGACAATGAAGATGAGGATAACAATGGTATGGGTGATAAAACTGATGGTGAAATGACAGGTTGAGTACTAGAAGGTACGGTAGTTGACAGTGGTGAAGAAATCGGTGGTTGGATGCCAGATGATGGTACAACATCAGATAATGGTGTAGAGACTGATAGCTGGATAACAGATGGTACAGGATCTGATAATGGTGAAGACACAGAAGGCTGAGTAACGGATGGTACAACAGCTGATACTAGAGAAGAGACAGATGGCTGGGTAACGAATGGTATGATATCTGATACTAATGAAGAGACTACAGAAGGTTGGGAATGAGCTGGTACAACAGCTGATAAAACTGGTAAAGATACGGCAGGTGGATGAGTACTGGATGGTACAACAGATGATACTGGTATAATTTACAGTCACTGTACAGTAGAACTTGGATAGTAAGTACCCTCAAGGGAAGGCAAAATAGGTACTCACTGTCAGAGGTACGTACTTGCTATCCAAGGTGCTTTTAATGGTACATGTACGTACATTGGATGAGGTAGGGACAGAGCAATGAGTACTTATACTATTCAAGAGTACTTACTAAACATGTACAGTGGAAAAAAGTCAGATGTGATGTAGTGTATGTATGTATGTTATGTATGCTGTTCTGCTGTACAGGTCAGGTGTACTGTGTGCACTTGAATTTTCACACAGGACAACTTTCACGGATCTAGGATTTTAGTAATTCTTGTGTTTTTACGTTTTATATTTGTGGACAGCCATGTTGTGTCATTGCATGAGAGCCCAATCTAAACTTTTGAGAATGTGAACTTTCGCAGGTTAGCTTCCAATCTGCAAAAACTCATAATACAAAACCACATGGAAATTATAGTGCATGCGTCATCGCACTGTTTTGTACATACGTCGTAACGGGATCATTTGTACGTAGAGGGCTTTCATTATTTCACTTCATTCTGCACACAGGCATCATTATCAGTACATCTCGAGATATGTATGTGCTCATGTGCAGTGTATATTGATTTCATACACACACAGTGTCTGTCTTTTGTCCCGTGTAGTTCATATTGGCCACTGTATTTGCATATAAATTCATACGTATCTGTGACCATTTATGTAGAACAACTGTTTCTGTTCCAAGTTACTGATGCTATGAATCGACATGGAGTGAAGATCCTCTCTGTACAAGGACAGTGTGTGTCTTCAGACTGTGATCCTTGCACCTGTGAGGGAGCACCCTCTGCTGTGAACGTGTTTGGGACATTCAAGGGGAAGACTCTAGTGCTGAGCTTCATCAAGGGCAAGGAGGAAGAGCGGAAGAAGTTTCTTCCTAAGTTTGACATCCAGCGAACCAGACTTTGTGCCAACTACTGCTTTGCTGTGTGGGTTGGACGGAGTGTTCCAGGGAAAGTTAAGTCAGAGGTTCAGAGAGAAGTGAGAGTAGGAGGAGGTGATTGTGTGGTTCTCCCAGTGAATGGGTTTCCTTGGAAGGTGGGCTCACCAGAAGAGAAGAAATTTGTTGGATCATTGTATTTGTCACAAGTTGAAGTGAGTACCATTGCTCTCCATTCTCACCATAAGTAGCATGTACTGTATTTGTGGTATTTGTATATGGCATGTTTGTAGGTTGAGAGAACTGGACAAGTTGATGTTGAAATAAAGGAAGACAATGATTTGGTTGCTGTAGAAGTAGATGGAAAGCACGAAGTGTCCATCACAGCTCCAGAACCCTATCCCCCAGTTGATATCCACAGAATGATTAAACACATCCTCTTGAGCCCTCAATGCACACCAGTTACTGAGGTCAGTTTTAGCAATTGCTAAATGTACATATTATGCACATGTGATGAGTGCGCCAGTCATACGTATGTGGTGGTATAGATAACCAGTTTTTGTTAAATGTACGTATATATGCACATGTAGTGTGTGCATGCATCTTATGTGACTGATGGCCAGTGTGTTAAGATGTACATAGTTTGTCTTGCTATGTGTGTGTAGTGAACATGAAGTCTATTTTACCTATAAAAGTTGTATATTTGTTGAATTCCATCTCTACCACAGGGAACAGACAGCGGTGACAAACCTCCCATACCAAGCATGTATGCCAGTGCGTATGCTACTCTTGTGAGTTCACTGTGTGCAGTGTTTGCATTGTCTTTGTATTATCATTGGATGTTTGAACTTAAGTAACTCATGTTCATATATCTACGTCATGTCCACATGTGTACAGGAAAGCCTCGAAGTAGGAATATCTCGTTCTGAGCCATCCTCTACTACTAGTTCTGCTCCACTGATATCAAACCAATCCCATGTTAAGAGGTCTCATGTTCACAGAAGGACATATACAAGTAAGTACTGTATGTGTGTGTGTGTGTGTGTGTGTGTGTGTGTCTGTGTGTATGTGTGTGTGTTTGTGTATATGTACGGGGGCGGAGGTGGCTTGGTCATTGGTTGGGTGTGCATGTGCGTGGGTTACTAGTGTGAGTGTACCTGATAGTATGTATTTACAGTATGGGTATCTGTGTGCATATGTTGTGTATTACTTCTAATATCCACATACGTACATACATACATACGTACATACATACATACATACATACATACATACATACATATGCACAGTACAGTACATACAGTATCTTATTGAGTCCTGCTGTCCATGTACCTTCTCCCTGCTAGAAGACTCCCTTGTCAATGGTGTAGTATCTGTACTGGAGATCCTTCATGTCGACATCCTCTCTGTTGGGGGACAGTGTAGACGAGCTGAGTGTCAAGATGGTGGCAACTGTACACATGTGAACACCTTCCAACCTGACATTGCTGGGGTGTTTGGAGAGACCTCTTTTGTCATCAAATGTGTACTATATCATTATGATGGAACCATCATAGATGACCATGTGAAGCCATTAAATGATGTCAGAAAGCGCATGGGACTTTCCCTTGGTCTCCTAGTGTATGACCAAACAGACGGTACACCTCAAGTGCCGAGTCAGCAGATTCCTCCCAACTGCTTGCTGGTTCCAGTGGGTGCATTCAAGTGGGACTGTCAGTGGGTGAGGAGTACTCTCCTAGCCCTGTACAGAGGTCTGTGTACTCCACTCACTGCTGAAACCAGCCCACCCACACAAGAGGGTGTGGTGTATACTGAAGTTAATATTGGTAAGGACCGTCCTTGCAAACCTCCTGCTCTGGAGAATGTGGTCTATTCAGACGTTAAAGACATTGGAGAAGAGGCTGTGAGTGTGTGTTGTGCAGATGTGTCGTGTGTACTGTACATGCAGTAAACAGTGCATGTACTTATGTGTGAGACTATACGGTAGGTACTGTAACTGGAACAGTAGTTTTTAGTGGAAACTGTGTATGTACTAGTTACTACATGGCTGCTTGGGGAGTAACATGTTTACTGGACGAAAGCCGAGGGTGCGTAATAATATTATGTACTTGTGTGTTTTCTTCAAAACTGCCACAGGCTGAAGAAGCAGAGAACATGCCTCCTCCTCTTCCAAAGAAGAGAGAAGTCACTCCACCAGGTGTGTACACACTGACACAGCATGTACTGTAGACAGTGCAGTATTGTCCACACCATGTGCTGTAGACAGTGCAGTATTGTCCACACCATGTACTGTAGACAGTACAGTATTGTCCACACCATGTGTCTTCACTGAGCTCTCTGTCTCCACTGGTAGATCCTAGAGACATCCAGTTCCAATCAGATGTCATAGAAGTATTGGAGGAGATTGGAGTGACTGTTGATGTGAAGGAACAAACTTGGTTCAAAGGAACTTACAAGTCATTGGAGTTCCTTGCTGCCTGCAGGGGAGAGCCGGACCACGATCTCAAGACAACTGATGTTGATGTGGTGCTAAGAATCAGGACAAAGATGGACGTCACTAGAGCTGTCTTCATCTGTAATTCAGACACTATCCCATCAGATTCCTTATTGAAGCTGGATGAAGCAAAATGTGGGTTTGTCAAAGGTTTCGGACATAGAAGTGAGAAGTGGAAGGGTCGGGTAATCCAGAGCTTTAAGGACACAGTAGAGAAGTGGATTTGTGAAAATGTAAGATTAGCAGTGCTTAATATGTGTACTTGTGTTCACTTAATATTTTTCGTACAGAAAACATTATCTATCGCTATCTGTTGATAGCCTTTTGGTACCAAAAATTACAGTGAAATTATCACGGGTAATGAATACCTTTACAAAAGGGCTACTTATACTCCTTTCGTAAGGTTTCTATTACCTGTGATGATTTCCTAAGCTACCACAGCTTAGAATTCCCACCAGATTAACTCTGCCATCTGGTGTTTACAGTGGACCCTCTTCTAACTAATTCCCTTAATAGCGGAAACCTCTCTATAACAGACTGTTGTTCTGGGTCCAGATAGATTGTTACACATGTAAAATAACCTCTGAATAGTGGAAACCTCTGTATAACAAACCGTTTTTCTGGTCCCAAAGTGTCCGTTATAGAGAGGTTCCACTGTATTAAAGTTACTACAGTATATGTACATATGATGGATATTGAAACGGAATGTATGGTTCTTCCCTTGTGTATGTTGATTTTGCAGTTACGTACGTACATGTAACAATGGATGTTGTGATTTCTATAGAACCCTTCACGTGAGGAATCCAAAGTACAAGAATTGCAAGAAGGACAATATGCTTCTTTGCAGGAAGGCACTGATGTTGTGCATAGCTTCAAAGGACATGGGGAGATGGTGCAGGAACCAGAAGCGGAAGTATCAAAGCACCCACAGGCAAGTGTGGCAGCACCAGATGCTAAGTTCTGTAGTGTGTGTTCGTCAGTGTAGCTGTGCATACTGTGTGCATCGGTGTAGCTGTGTGTACTGTGTGCGTCGGTGTAGCTGTGTGTACTGTGTGCGTCGGTGTAGCTGTGCGTACTGTGTGCGTCGGTGTGACTGTGCATACTGTGTGTATCGATGTCACTGTGCGTACTGTGTGCGTCGGTGTAGCTGTGTGTACTGTGTGCGTCGGTGTAGCTGTGCGTACTGTGTGCATCGGTGTAACTGTGCGTACTGTGTGCGTCGGTGTAACTGTGCGTATTGTGTGATACCGAATGTGTGGTGGGTTTGCGACATGTTTAGTATTGTACACACTGTGTCTAAGTGTACTATGCATATAAATGTTTTAAGTTGTGTATTTTATAGCATTTGTATTGATAAATAACCATATAGGTACACTATTTTGGCCAAGTTCATCACAATCAGTGAATTACATTAACAACACAGAGAAGAGTACCCTGGTCTTATAGCATTTGCTGTATGTCCAATTCCCCCAAATTTAATTCTCACCAATACCATCTGGAAACGAATTTGCAAATATAATGCTCGCCAAACTTTTCCGTTATATGGTAGTTTAGTGTGTACAAAGTT
Organism: Halisarca cf. caerulea; assembly: GCA_963170055.1. Classification (NCBI taxonomy): domain Eukaryota; kingdom Metazoa; phylum Porifera; class Demospongiae; order Chondrillida; family Halisarcidae; genus Halisarca; species Halisarca cf. caerulea. The sequence goes on along the minus strand of CAUJGJ010000313.1, from coordinate 6,254,068 downwards.
CTTTTGACTATACAAATCGTGGTATTAGCCTTTGTTTTCACCTGAGTGTTATAGACTTTGATTCATTCACTAATCCATCCACTCTTACCATATGGACTGAAACTTTCACGGTACTAAAGTCAATGGGCATCCACAACAAGTACAATCGATGAAAATCAGCATTGTCTTATTTTCTCGTGGAAGTCAAAATGGCCGCTGTACACGGATTGCACAATAATGTTAACAGTGCCTTTGCTCCATTGACTCTGTTCTGTGTCGTGAGTGTACAGCAGCAACATGCTAAGATTCATTTGTGTCCTCCTGCTGTTCCAAACACAGTTCAGGAGTGGCTGCCTGAAGATGTATGATGACATTCCTTCAATGCTTGCCTGTGTACCTGTTGTACCTGCTCCAAATAGTTTTGTGCACAATGAGCATATACAGTGGAGCTCCCTCTAATGCACACCCCTGAATTGTAGACACCCCCCTAATCCAGACCCCTGAATTGCAGACACCTCTCTACTGTGGACACATGCCACTGGAACCAAATTCTTCACTATACTTTGATATAGAGCAGCTTCAACCCCTGAAATGGGGACACAGTCCTTTCTGGCCCCAAGGTCTCCGGAATAGAGGGTTTCCACTGAACTCATGTACATATTCTTTGCTATCTCTTGCACTTTGCTGCGTGTATTGTACCATAGATACTCTATACTTCACACACAAGTACACAAGGCGACCTAAACTTCACACCTTTTGTACGCGTTAATTGAACGAGTACTCGCGAGGGCACTCATGCCTTGCGCGTTTCCATAGTAATGTTCCTGTAATCAGTTCTGTACATACTTTGATATGTACTTCGGGTTTGTTATCACAAGGCCCTACACTCACTCTGTCCACTATTACATACAAATTGAATACACGTACATGTATGTTGTGTTGTTTGTAGGAGTTGGTCCATGTATTTGAAGAAACGAACCATTCCAAACAAGCTACCCATCATCCTGAAGTAGTGTTACATCGAGGAGAGACATAGGTGCTTAGTGAGTGTTTGAAGTTGTTCTTATGCATATACTGCTGTACCAATGACATGGTTAGTGTATCGGACATATTTTTATTAATTTGAAAATGTATGTACTAACTTAGACCATTTGCTGTGCAATAATTACCTACGTATATCGTTTTTAGAATATGTTAGAGCACCTATTCCCCCTTATCAATTTAATTTTCTTGTATTTTACTACCTACAGTAATAGACTTATTATCAAAATAATTTGCATTTATCTGTTTTGCCTCAAATGTCGTTAGCTGAGGTATACTATGGAATGCTTACATATGCAAAGCATGGTTCCGGGTTTAATCTTGTGTAGTTTATTTTGTGCTAAACTTCACAGATCCACTATATACATTGGGTTTATGTGCAGTAGTTGTAAGTTGTTAATTGGACTTGCATGCAATATGTACTACCAAATGCAGAATTTTGCCTCACTATACCACTAGCAGTGTGTGCCTGAGTGATGGGATATGCTCCTTGCATGGAACACATTTTTATTCAATTTTGAATATACGCACGTAATAATATTATTAATATACATATGATGATGTACAGTATTTTTACTTACTGATACCCATCCAGCCCCCATGTGCACCCCTGCCCATACTTCTCACACACATCCACACTAGGCCCATGCACCCCTGCCCCTCGCCCAGGCCCCTACCCCCTTTCTGCCACTGGCCCGGCCCCTCCCCCTCACTGCCCCTCGACCTCACCCTCATTAATGCCCCTTGCCCCACCCCCTTCACTACCCCTCGCTCCCACTCCCACTGCAACCCCGCCCCCTCCCCACCCTCACTACAACTCCCCACCCTTCCCCCCAACCCACACCTCAGGAAGTGTTACTCCTGTTGCTACAAGTGTATCACATGCTCTAACCTACCTGTGTTTACATTCACAGATGTTCGTGTGCATGGAGTGAGCGTCTGTTTGCTGTGTTTGGGGGTTGAGGATCGAATGAGCCTTATAATAATTCATGTACATATATTCAACCATTGCTTACAATAACAGTGTTATCACAGTACTCATCAATTATTGAACGATGGCATGACTCATTATTTCAATACAATATGATTATCATGCTGTTGTGATTTTTTATTCTCTTTTCTTTTGCATTTATTCTATATATTAGTCATTATTGAAGTGTACATGTGGTAATCATAGTACTCAGGAAACCTTTATTTAGCTGTCCCGTTCGCTATGTACATACACACACACACACACCAGAGCTCTCAACTCTCACGCATTGTGCGTGAGACACACGCATCAGCACCACAGCTCACGCTCACACGCATCAGTGTCACCTTTCTCACGCAATAATCAGTTGGCAATTAAGGCTACACACATTAATGTAAACTTTGTCACACATCAATGAGGTGGCAGCTACAGTAGCTACTGGTACCACTTCCACTTCCCAAACTAGGCCAGTGTGGTTCAAAGGGTATTTTAGCCATGCCATAAGCATAATATCCTTACTATTTACCATGCAAATTTTGAAATTCTTTCTGAAAAAGCATTATTGTTGCATATTATTACATTTAGTATATTTGATGGTTAACTTGAAAGCATGTCTCACTCGTAAGTATAGTAATCTCACTCATTCTAATACAAGATCTCACACATGGGGCACACAAAGGGTTGAGAGCTCTGACACACACACACACACACACACACACACACACACACACACACAAAACAATGTATAACATTCTTTTTATGTACTGAAAAACCTGACAGTGTCTGCAAACACATACTGCTGAAGATCTAGATCATGCATGCCCGTGCTTAATTGCGTGCATGCACATGTGGTGTGTGGCCTCCGTAGCCCATGACAATCATGCTGGTATAGTATTATAGTCTGCCAAGTGGCCAGCCCAATCTTGACTACATGCATATATTTTCTCAGCGATCAACATACACATACCATATAGGTAAGTACTGCATGGATTTTAAAAAGGTCAGTTTTAATGATGCAGTGCCATGGATGCATGCGGGAAGGGAGGTATAATATAATTTGACCAGATTAGGAAATTAATGCCGGTTAAATTATAGAGATATAGCCAGGCCAGATTAGGCAGGTTCCACTAGCTGTGTGTGTACATGCATTATAAATTGCATCACTAACATGGCCGGATCAAGGAATGAGCAGCCATCTACATGGTTGACCTGAACGACGGTATATATCATCATGGTTGACCTAATGACAGTATCATCATGCATGCAACTGACTCCATGCAGCATGGTGTACACTCATCCATAGATCATGCCACTAGACTCAGCTCTTCGGTGGGCAGGCTCTCCCATCATCACTAAGATTGCATGACATATCCAATTAATGCTTTCAGGATAATTCCAGTCCACGTACCCCTTAATTTGGACCGACACCATCAGGAATGGAATATGGAATGGCAAAGTGTATGTTAATAAGCAGCTTCCGTTTGGGCCTACGCTCTGCATACATGGCCCTGTTCTATGTTCAATTCATATTATGCAGACACATTGGAAGTATAATATTGTTCAGGACTATGGTGCGCCAAATATCATTCACTATACTTGGATGATTTCCTGGTGATCGGTTTCCTTGGTTTTGCAGAATGCCAACAGTAACTGTATCTGCATGGATTCCATGCTCATTGGATGTGAGCTGCTCAATCGAGTTTCCCTTAGCTGCAGACAAGATGGAAGGCCCCAGTTCATGCCTTTACTTTCTGTGTATCCAGCTGGATACCATCAAAATACAAGCCTACCTACCTCCGCCCAATATAAGCTGAGTAGACTGCTGGAAGAATTAAACATCTGGTAATTCAAAAGTCATGTACCAGAAAGGAGCTGGAACATTTAAAAGGGCTTCTCCAAATTTGCATGCTATGTTTATGGCTGTATAATTGCAGGAAATCCTCTATCGAACGCTAGACCGCTCCTTTGGTTAACTTTTGGTACCTGAAGCGAGTTTCTAGCACATTCCTGAGGTTAGATAAATATTCTGCAACATATAGTAACGTATGAGGGTACAAGGGTTAAGCAAGTTCTACTTAAGTGGACTGCACTGTACATCTGTAGCTTGAGATGTCTGTCATTTTTCCTAGCCCATTTTCAATTTCCATTCACATCCATTCGCATCCTTGACCTGGGTTTTGCAATGTAACTGCTGATAAAATCTCTCATAATAGGCTGTCTGATCTTTCACCGCAGGTACCCAGTATCCAGCCCGAGACATTCCCAATCTCCCTCCCTGTGGTCCTTTGTTACCCTCTTCAGACCAGACATGTATCAGCCGAGTCAATCAGTGGAGAATGCTCTTCAGAAAATTTATTCTCTAAATCTTGGTCTAGCAAATTCAATGAACTCAAAAGATTCTGCTGGACAAAAACGGTTTCTCTCTTTTGGTTTGCTCCATATAGTCTTATTCCCCTACCCCCTTCAAAATGCACTATATATACTTCTTAAAAATTTCTTGTGAAAGGTTGGTGCTACGAAGATAAATATTGACACCTTTACCAAACTGGTCTGCCTTGGAATGCTTCAGCTTAACAATAACAGACACAATTGGGATGGATTTGGGTGGCACAAAGTCATTAAATTATTGTGAGCATGGAGATCTGTGTATACTAGCATTCTGTCTGCTAGGGCGCGGACATTTTGCTATTCATTCAATGATGATGTCATACTTGTCCTTCCCCTCAAGACCCACAGTAAATATAATTTCGATCTTGCGGCGGTACGTATAGGATGCTTTTGCCAACCTGCAGGCATTATACACCAATAAAGCAAGTATACACGGTGAGTTCGTTTGAGTGCATGACCCGACCCGTCACCGTGGATTTAGCTTCGAGACAACGCATCACTATAGACGAGGCTAGCTACGTATAATATTACACTGTATCTTTAATTTTTAAAGTACTTGGATGAAGTACACTCGATCGTATGTGTTTTTTATACTTAAAATACTATAGAGTAGCTATAGCTTAGTAAGGGGTTGTTCAGGGAACAGAGACTTGCGATGGTGCGGTAAGAAATTTAAGATCGCGGGTCCGTTGCATGTCGATCATTACTGAATATTCGAGCGTTCCCATTTGCAATACACAGCAGCCTTGCACAGCCTGGCCATCAGCTATTTGTGCTTGTACTGTATACTTACGACTGAGGTCAATATAAGATCGCGACCCGGTGCAGTGGATTCCCTGAGTTCTGACAATGTACTACAATAACAGTTTGTATACGTGTATGTATGTATATATGATATCACAAAGATTTGATTTAATTAATTGTAATTGCAATTATGATTATTAAGATTGTTCACAGTTGGTCCGGGATACAATGGTAACTGTGTGTGGCTGTACCACTGGTCCAGTCCTCATCATCACAGAGAATATGGTTGGATTATATGAGCTTGAGAATGTTATGCTGGTCGAATCTATAGCAGCGGTCCTACAAATGTTTCACTGCTTGCATGTATATTCAATGTCTACATGCAGTTCATTTAGATGTACGTATAACTGTTACCTCTTTATCTATGCATGCAGGCTCGCCGTGGAGAGCAGAGCTAATCATAACAGTCACTGTTATGAAATGAGAAACTTAGCACATAACGTTATGTCAAGAATGCTGCTACTTACGGTAGCTGTAGGACACGGTAAGTACATTTTATGCATGAGAAAGTGAGAATGCTATACAGTCACACCTCGTTTATTACACACTGGCTTATCTGATAACTTCATTTATCCGATCCTCTCTTGTGAATCCCCACCATTAAGTTGCATACAATGCTATATCCTGTCACTCAACATCTAACTTATCCAACACTAGCTATGGTTAACTCCTGCAGTCCTGCATGCATAATAAGTTGTCATGTACAGTATGTCCCAAAATTATGCGGTGATCTTTTACTGCACATACAGCTACTATATTGTAGTACTGATTCAGATGCAGATTTATCTAACAATGTTCCACCTAATATGTACAGGTGATGCTGAGCTAAACATCTCCGCCACCACCTCCTCCACTCCATGCTATGGAGATGTAGTGACTCTAGTGTGTCACCATCCTGAGCTGGGCACCAACCATATGCATGGGAAGTACCGTACCTCTATACCTCAATGGAGGGAGAATGGAAGCAGCATAACACCAACGGTTGCCTCTGTATTCACAGCTATCACAGCTCAGGACCTGATGAGTACAGCACTCACTATCAACATCACAGTGGACCACTTCGGGAATAAGTCATTGGGTTACTCATGCTTTTTAGTATTAGATGAAAATGGAAAACCAGGTGGATTGGACTCCAGTCAAGAGGTCACGGTAGATCCTGTGGGTGAGTGTCTGAAAGGTTTGTGAATTTGGAAAAAAAAATTGTAACCTTAGATGATTATATCTCATCTAGCAAATCTCTTGCTTTCATGCGTACACAAAATTGCATGCATACAATCGTCTGTACAGATGCCCCACCACCCCCTATACTCATTCGAGTGCCAAATTCAATATCAGATGTCATCCAATGGCAGCAAAACACAACAGCCTGCTTTAGTATCATTGCTTATCACATCATGTGGTACCCATA
>CAUJGJ010000313.1:6212478-6234978 GCA_963170055.1 Halisarca cf. caerulea | reverse complement strand
AAAAATGCACGTTGCCTATTGCCTCCCCAAAAACCATCTGCCACAACGTCAAGATGGGCACCATCCTGCGTTTGCTGTGCCATAGTGGAGTGTGTCATCAGATAGAGTGTGTAGAGAGGGTTCAACATCCAGCAACTCCATGGCACACTTGAGTGAGGCATGGGGCAGTGATGTCTCATAGCTCATTGTGCATGCCTCACTGAAGGAAGACATCTACATAGTTTCGCTAGCCAGATCCATGTTCTTTCCTTGTTTTTGGGGACTGACGTCACCAGGAAGTCGACCCCTGGAAAAGCTGAGCGAGTCTAGGTCTGGCTAGCGAGACTAAGTGACATCATGCCCTGTCAACCACTCAGAGTCACTCAGTGCTGCGCCCCCTTTACAAATCTCTGGATCCTCCCCCACAAAGGGTTTTGTGGGGCCATAGATTGGCTTGTTGGACTAGGTCTAGTCTCGTCCCCAGCCCAACATCCGCACGCGCGTATGGCACGCCAAACGCGCGCGACCCTTCTCGCCGCCATTGTTCTATGCGGCGAGGGTAGTCTGGGTACGAGACTAGACTAGGTCGGAGTAGTCTGACGTGGCCAGACCGAATTCCTTGGAGGAATTCGGTCTGGCCCCGTCAGACTAAGGTCGGAGCATGTTTTAGGGTTTAGGGTCTATGGTCGGAGCGTGTTGCTTCGTTCGTCTTCACCATTTCACCATAGATCCAAGCCAGCCTTCACGAGCTGGGAGTGTTAGCTATGACGCGTTTTTCTGAATCGTTGATGTAGATTCGTGTAGTAATATCAGGCAGTAGCTTGAACTGACATCCTCGGTCCAGATTCGAGATCTTTCTACATCTAGTTTATGAATAATTCAGTATTGAGGGTCTATGGTCCAAGAAAAGTTGCGCACTACAGTACGTACATACTTGGATTGATACCCCATGATGTCACTGTTGGACTGTTGGAAGATTCGAGCTATATTTACGGCTTGTTCTATGCGGTAAGTTTATTTGTCCAGGGAAACCGTTAAAGGCTCTTCTATGTTGTAGTATCTATGATTCTGGGCACCCTTTGAGTGTATATTACGAAATTATATTACAATGAATTCGTTGACGCTTGCCACTCCTTCACCAATCCGGTCGGTCAAAGTTGGCTGCCGACCACCCGAAAGGACTGGTGTTCTCTTCGCTGTTACCCGGTGTAGAATATGATGTCAATCTGCTTGCTTTCTTGTAAGGCTGCCCTCCGCGGTAGTACGCAGTACGTATGTGTGTAGGTAGAGGGTCAATCAGCATTGATTTGTCTGGTATCTATAGCTACACTGTTGATACCAGTAGAACCTCTGCTGAATTTACGTATGTTGTCCCCAAAGTAGTGTAGATCTACCCATAGACACTCTATACTACGTAGTATTGAATGTGTATGCCTTATAGGTGAATGTTTTCTCAAGGGTACACCAGTGAGTATACATTAGAAAGTACTAGTACAGCAGAATTATGATTATTACAATTGACTGGAATTTGTTCAGGATTTTTTTTGCAATTTCATGTGGAATTCTACTTCCATTTTTGTTTACGTACGTAGATCAGCAAATGTGGATAACTATTGGGACAGTTGTATTGCTAATAGGGGGATTTTCTTTAGGTGAGTGATGTGGAATTGTTCATGGGTTGCTAGTATGCATATACATATTATAGGTACGTATGTGTAACTACGTGTATGCATGCATAATATTAATATTATTGTGTGTGTGTGTGTGTGTGTGTGTGTGTGTGTGTGTGTGTGTGTGTGTGTGTGTGTCTGTGTGTGATTGCGTGTGTGTCTGTGTGTGTCTGTGTGTGTGTGTGTGTATGTGTGTGTGTGTGTGTGTCTCTGTGTGTGTGTGTGTGTGTGTGTGTGTGTGTGTGTGTGTGTGTGTGTGTGTCTGTCTGTCTGTCTGTCTGTCTGTGTGTCTGTGTGTCTGTGTGTGTGCAGGGTTCTATCTAGGATTAAATTTTTGGGGGGAGGAAGCTTTAGTATTATAGTGAATGACTACCGCACAAGATATACACATAGATTTGATGCATGTATAGCAGGGTGATGGGTGTGTGTGTGTGCATGTGATAATTGCAAAGTATAGTAGGGGGTCAGGTACATGTATGTATATGTGGTACCTAGACATCTATAAAACACATGCAGTGCAGTGATAATAGAGGTGTATGCAGATATGTATATGGAGTTCAGGGGTATATATATACATATGAAACTAGGGGGGTCTGGGGGCATGCCCCCCTAGGGAAAATTCAAGTTTTTAGGTGAGATAATGTTGCATTTGAGGCCATTTTAGACCATTCAAGGCCGATTTTCACGCTCAAGTAGGGCCTTCTCTATAGTAATAAAATGAGTGACTGTGTGTATACATGTGCACACATGTGTGTACGTGCGTGCATGCATGCATGTGTGTGTGTGTGTGTGTGTGTGTGTGTGTGTGTGTGTGTACATGTGTGTGTGTGTGTGTGTGTGTGTGTGTGTGTTTGTGCACGCCCATATGCAGGAGTATATGTACATACTTAACTAGAGGAATCTGGTGGCATGGCCCCCCCCACCCCCAGGGAAAATTTGAGTTTTTAGGTTAATTAATGTTGCATTTGAGGCCATTTTAGACCATTCAATGCTAATTTTGACACTCAAGTAGGGCCTTCTCTATAGTAGTGAAACGAGTGCCTGTGTGTATACATGTGCATAGATGTGTGTACATGCGCGTGTGTGTGTGTGTGTGTGTGTGTGTGTGTGTGTGTGTGTGTGTGTGTGTATGTGTGTGTGTGTGTGTGTGTGTGTGTGTGTGTGTGTACGCGCGCGCGCACGTACATGTGTGACTCTGTATACTGGTCATGCAGTGTACTTAGTGTGGTGTACATGCATATACATATGCACATTATAAACAAACGTGTATGGATGAACATGTTTGCATTATATAGGATAACTTATCGGTTAGGAATAACCATGTAGTGTATAAATATAATATGTTAGGAATTTGATTTGTATCTTATCATGTCCTGTAGGCATGAATGTCGTATTTAATTTGTTCCAGTTTTATCACGAGCATGCAGCACACGTGTCATACACAGTCATTTTACGTAACGTACCACGTGCACTACCACGGCAGTTATTCTTAATTTGTCTTTTGTTTTGCTTTGTGTACACATGGTTATACAGTGTGCTTTCCTAGCATTAATTGATTCATTCTGCGTTATATGATCGATGCAAGTGTATGGCTGTTCTGTAACCAGATGCATAGCATTAATTGTTTTCTTTGATAAAGATCTGTTTTTCATTCTACAGTTGATGCTGAGCTCACCATCTCCACCACCTCCTCCTCTACTCCATGTTATGGAGATGTAGTGACTCTAGTGTGTTACCATCCTGAGCTGGCTACCAACCCTGGGAGGTACCTCACCAGTACACCAACATGGAGGGAGAATGGTGTGGGGATCACACCAGCTGTTGGTAGTCTATATACAGCCAACACATCTCCAGACAAGACTAGGACAACTCTCACCATCAACATCACAGTGGACCACTTCAGGAACAAGTTATTTAACTATACCTGTTTCTTTATACTGTCTAATTCAGATGAGGTGGAATCCAAGGCAGTCATCATTGATCCTATTGGTGAGTGTGTATCAAACTGTAGTTTAAATGTGTTGCTGACTTCAGCGCTCGTCAATGTATAGATGGTACCCATTCATTCTGTTCAAATGTCTTATTTTATTCTTTACCCATAGAGTGTCTTCCTGTTATGCAATGTCATGTGTTTATTGCATGTATTTCCTCAAATAATATTATGGGGACCTGCATGGGCAACTCGCTATCGTATAGCGCTAAATTTTCGAGAAGCTCAATTTTCACAGTTGGCCACTTTTGAAATATATGCAGAAATAACTTTTGCCGATCTGTCCTTCAGCTCCTACTGACCAAACAGTGCACCAACTTTTCGCAGTGCATAAATTTCACACTCCAGCACACATCCTCGAAAAACATGAAAGTTAAGCTCCTTAAAAATGTAGCACTAAACAGGGTATTTCTTCCTCAGAATTTTTGCCCAGGTCTTGAGGTCAGCCTTAGGACATGTGCATACAATGTTAGTGTATACATATGTAATAGTTACCAAGCTTAAATGATTAAGGCAAGTTTAAATGTAAGGTTAAATGATAGAGTTGCAGAGCTCACGATAACTTTTTAGAAGTGTCTGGACATACTGTCCAGACAAACTCCAGAATGCCCGGACATTCACACATTTGATCGAACATGATAATGTTGACTAACAATCACATGTTTTGCTAGCTTTTCCTTGCTATCATGTATGTAGCTGTAAGCCAGGATACTTATGCAGTTTCTGGTATTTTTCATACCATGTGCAGTAGCAATTTAGCATTTCCCCAGTCACAAAGCAATAGTATTGCTTTCAGTGTAAGTGAAAAGGCTTGTGCAACTGGCTTCTAAAGTACCAGTGTCCATATACACTTAGGAGAGGCTGTTTTGAACTGCAAGGCTACTAACCAGCTGTTTCTACCCTATGGTGCCACTACCTAATTAATAGCAGAAAGTGACAGACCACAATCTGTCACCTGAACAATAACAGCCTCCTACAGCCATAAACGGGCAAGGAGAAACGGCGGAAACAGCAGAAATGGTGGAAATGGCGGAAACAGTGGAAATACTCTCAGAAAGCATTTGCCACATATTGTTTGACCCCACCCACATATCCACACGTATCTACTATGGTCACACCTACCAGTCATCACTGTAACTAGTTTGGGTGAAGTTACTGTACATGTATAAGTGACCAAAAGAACACATTGTACGTATTGTAACAAGACATATTGTAGGGTATACAGTGGACCCGTCTAATCCAGACGCATTGGGACCAGAAAGGACTGTTGTGATTATCAAGGTGTCCTCATTTCAGGGGTTGAAGGTGTACTTGGGCTTATTATAGCAGATTATTTGATTCCAGTGGCATGTGTCCACAGTATGGTTAAGGTTATTGTTACGGAAGCTTATTTAACCTGGGCAGGCCTTTGGCCAAATGGCTATACTACTCTAGGCACCCAGTCACACTAATGGGAGGTCTGGATTAGAGTAGTTCCCCTGTATACGAATTGTAAACATATGAACGTATTAATGTAAATTATATGTATTTAATGCAAACATATGCAAAATACCGTATAGTGGGAAACTTTCGCGGGAGACGCACACACATACACACAATACTGAAAAGCTAAAGCCCATAGCCACTGACCATGTCCAAAAATTAACCCGTGTGTGTGTGTGTGTGTGTGTGTGTGTGTGTGTGTGTGTGTGTGTGTGTGCGTGCGTGTGTGTGCGTGTGCGTGTGTGTGCATGTGTGCAAGTGTACACATGGTTTGCATTTTGCATATGTTTGCATTAAATACAATTAGCTGTAACATGTTTATGTTGACAATATGTATATACCCTACAATACGTATATACCCCACAATACGTTTTGCTACAATACAATGTGTTCTTTTGGCCAATTGCGTATACATCACCTTCACATAAACTATTTACAGTGATGACCATTAGGTGGGACTGTGTAGTATGTGGGCATGTGGGTGGGGTCAAGCAATATGTGGCAAATGCTTTCTGAGAGCATTTCCACTGTTTCCGCCATTTCCGCCATTTCCACTGTTTCCGCCATTTCTCCTTGCCCGCCATAAACACTTCCTTTGAGCTGACACAATGTCCTGACAAAGTAGATAACATCCGAACATTTACTGAAAATGATCGGAAAATGTCCGATGTCCGGTTGCTTTTTCGAGCTCTGGAGTTGTTAGCGTAGACATAATTCGGTCGCCCATGCATTATTAGTCAAAAAAGTCTACAATTGCCCTGAAAGTGCGTCTTTGGTCTTCAATCACAGGTCAAAATCAAAGGTAATCGACATGTAATGTCCAGAGAAAGACTTAGATAAGTGTGCGCTACAAATTCATGCGAAAATCTACTGAAAATCAAGCCACTCGAAGAAATTCACAGTCTGCTCACACTCCCATTGCGCGCAATTGACGGTCCTAACTACCTCTGAGTCATTACCTGATGTGGACTTAGATTGCTACAAGGAACGGAGTGTTGTCTGAGTTACATACTTCTTCGAGTAGAGTGGGTTTGTTTCGGGAAGTCGGAATATCCGCCATGTCACCCTCCATTTTTGACAACCATTACAGCCAAGGCTGCTTCTCCCACATCCCATTCCAATTTCCAGTTTTTTTCAGCACGGTTCTGAACTTTGTTTGCAACAAGTTATTGTATGGCCAGCTATGCATTCTTCACTTGGCATCTTTGGGACTCAGCAATAAATACGCCAATTTATAGTTGGTCATACAATAACTTACTTGTTGTGGGCGCTTAACTTGTTTTTCCTATTAGGCTGTGTATAGTGTTTTTGGTCAGCTGTGGTATACTTTTGTATGACAAATGAATTGATTTTATTGACAAAGGTAATTGATTGATCGATTGATTGATTTTAACAGGAAAGTCCCAACCATCATCAACTAGTATAGCTGGGAGTTTGTAAAACGCAGAATACGGAATACGGAACACGGAATACGGAATACGGAATAAGAAAAATAGCAGGTAAAACAAGCTGCTTGGGGTTCCTTTTGCATTTAAATCCCAAAAAGAAGACCAAATCTTTCTTAATCCCTTGGAAAAAGTGGAATCGTTAACCGTTTCAAGAAGAAATCGATTGTCCGCCGTACGGACGAATAGAAAAAGAGCATCCACCATACCGGCCCGCATACAGGGAAGAAGGATCTTGTGACAGCCTCTGGTGTGCATTTCCCACGTCAGCATTAGTTTGGAAATAGTTGTCATAACACATGTACATGGGTGCTGGTTTAATACTGCAAATGCACACTTTTTCCCGTCGATGTTGACCACAACCATGCAACATGTACGTATATACTAAGCTATATAATCCCCCCCCCCCCTCCCCCCAAAGCCTTTTGTGCAGCTGCACTAGTACTTGCTAGTTGCATGTAGATTCTTGGCTTGAACTTTTACTGTCAGTCTTTCTGAATACAGTCCCACATGAAAGTTCCTGTAACAGTAGTTCATTAATGCCACATACAGGTTACTTGCTCATTTTCCAGATATGATAATAACTGTCACTTTCCTTGTTTTTTTTGGTCTCCTCAACTGTTTACATAGTGAAGACATAGCTGATATAGCACTGTGTGCTAACATTATGAATGTACTATCTGCTGTCCCACTACGTAGTTTTGACAGAATGCAAACTGAAAGCATTTACGTATGTGTAAGCTTTGTTTATGCAGCTATGTGATGCTATACAAACTCATTTTTCCGAGGGAGTGGCCCTGGGTCTAATGCAAACACACCCAGCATGCAGGACAGGCAGACTCCACCGGTCCTGTTCATGTCCATTTTGTGCCGATCAGATCAAATACAAATTTGTATTTAATCCCTAAACCACCACATCGTAGTATATGGGGTACATCGGGCTTTTAGGCAACTCACATTTCATAGTAATGCTAAATATCTGCAATGGAACACTTCCTTAACATCTTAATTTGGCATATTATGTATGCAGATTCACAGCGAAACTTGCTCAGCACCCATATTGACGTGGTAGACGTGAAAATAGGCACATACTACCGTATAGCGGGAAATTTTCACTGAGTAATATATTCGTGAATTTCACAAATATCCCAACATTCACAAAAGTTTTGATTCACGAAATCTGAGGACTTAATTCATTTCAGACTCAGGCTCACGTATTACGTACACGCTAGCTATAGGGAACTGCAACTTAATTTGTTCTTTCACTGCAATTTATTTGATCAATTGCAGTTAGTACAGAGATTTTGTTTGCTGTTTCTCGAAAAGCTAGTCGTACCATACGTTGCCTTCAAGTTATACTTTCTTGAAACGAGACAATCAGGTGGAGTGTGCACTCCCAAGGCTTGACGACCCATTATGAAACAAAAGTAACCTCGAATCTTCAACTGAAGTCTGAATGGTGCAAATGTGTTCTCTTTGCGCCATTTCGCTCACACAATACCAGCGAAATCTACTGTGCCACCATCGCCCATAAGTAAAAAATGGCCTCCTGAAGTTTAGGATTCGTGAAATGGGAGCCACTCGCAAAATTTTTACCCTGCGAAAATTTCCCTCCATACTTTATTATGTTGTGGTGAGCTGGATTCCACAATTTCCACACATGTTTGTATTCCAATATGTGTTGTGCTTTCTCACATTTTTTTATTTTTAGTGTATGATAGTCACGTCAGCTGTGACCCATGTATGTACACAAGCACCGGGGGCGGAAGGGAGGAAACATTTCTTCCCTTCCGCCCCCAGTGCTTGCATATGAGCATGGGTCACAGCTGTCTGGATTAAGTGTATGACTACTGATGGACTATTGTGTTTACTGTGCAAGTTCCCGTGGGTGTGAAATACTGCATGTAAGCGCTACATCCTGTGTAGGCTACAATGTATAGTGCTACGCAAGTTGTAGTGCAAGATGTAGGAGTTTGCTCACTCCACCCGATCCAACTAATTATATATAAACTCTGTCTAGCTCTATACCTGTCCACATTGGCGGATCCAGAGATTTGTAAAGGGGGATGCACCAGTGAGTGGGGCCTGCTGTAACAGGACCTCTGTGCACAGCAAACGTTATGACGTCACAACAAAATGGCTCCCAAGACTCCTGAATTTTAAAGAAGGGGTTAATTTTGTGACTCTTAGAGAACAATTATTTTAGTTGTAGCCCTAATATTAACCTTATAAACAACTGTAAAGGACATGTTGCTACTTTCTCTATTCTTTAAGTATTATCTTGAAGAATGATGAAAGCCTTCTAAGATTCCAGATATGAATTTGGTTCAGTCTGGGCCAGGGGGATGCACATGCGCTCAGTGCACTCCCCCTGGATCCGCCCCTGCAGGCTATGCCTGTCTAGCCTTATGTACGTATGTCTAGCCTTTTGCCTGTCTAGCCAAAATGCCTGTCAGAAGAACAGGAGTCGTTGACAAGCACTGCAGCATCCTTGCTCTTTTCTCTAATGGTTAGGCTAAATAGGGTAGAATTAAAGGAGAATCTGCAAAAAGAAACCATGAAATTTGTGAGAATCGCTGATCTACAAAAGTTTCATCCTGTGAAATTTGAGTATGTACTGTACATATATATATAATATTATATATATAAAATATTATATATATATATCGCTAATTCATTTAGATTTTTTTGTTTTTTCACACATCTTTTGTTGCAGATCTGACCCCACCTCCCCTCACATCCATTGACTCAAATGCCTCTACCATCACTCTTAAATGGAGAGACCAACCCTGTACTGTGAGGTACAGTGTATCCTGGATGTACACCAATGATGATGGTACTACTACTACTGATAGTGGAGTTACAGAGTCAACCAACTACACCATCCCAACCAGTGTAGGAGGAGTGTATACTGTGTCAGTAGAAGCTGTTGATGGTGTGGGTAATGTTGGACCATCATCTAATGCCAGTGCAGAGCCAAGTGAGTGATGAACTACATGTGTGTGCTGTGGGTGTCTGTCAATGACTACACATACGTTGTGCACCTTGCTCCCCCAGCCTACCCTCGACCTGTTGCTACTAGCACTCACCAACCTTCTTGTGAAAACAGGACAATGACTCTCACATGTCAAGTTAGTGGAACCAATGTATCAGAGACGTACAGAGCTATCACCTGGATGAACGCTAGTGGACCACTTGTTAGCTCCAGGCTGTACACCATCAGTGGGGATCTGCTGGTGATAAACGATGTCACTGACATTGCTGGAGTGGAGGTGTTCAGATGCTCAGTGGAAATGTTCAATGGGATAGCAGTGACAGGAGTGGGCTACAGTGTGTCGTCACCTGGTATGTACGTATGTACGGTACATGCATAGGTCGTGTGGTATGAGCTGTAGATTCACATGGTATGTATATACACACAGTGTAGACTCTGTAATCTCCATAGTTCAACATTCTCCCTAATCTGACAATAATATCATTCTGAGGGCAGTCACCATGTTTGACTGTACTAGGAAGCATAGGACTATCTGTCATCATCAATATTTAGGCCCAAAGACTGTCGTATCGCAGAGCTTCACTGTGTATCATTGAACAATGTACTGGTACATTGTGAGGTTGATATAGTGTTTTTGCCAACAGCTCCCGCATTGTATGGAGTTTGCGTTTTGCGTCTCATTATACAGCAAATTTGACTTGCAAAACATCAAAATCTTCAACTCCTTCAACAGCTCCTCCTGCTCCAGTTCTACTGATCCTTCTTGCACTGGTTGCAGTGGGTATGGTCACCAAAGATGAAAGTATGTTATCTCCTACCACTCTGGTGTGTGTGCACACACAGTACCAGTGTACATTGATCAGTGCATACAGTACATACATCTTTAGCAAACTTGCATAACCACAGTATGTTTTCTTCACCATCTCTGGTATACATACATGTATGTACGTACATACATATGTACATACTGTATATGTGTACATATGTTGTTCATGTTGCCATGTTTGGCTTCTGGAGTGGACGTTTTGAAAAGGCATTTTTGAACATAATTGCATTTTTCTTCCATTTTGAATCAACGTGATATTATTAATGTTCTTATGATGGTGTACAGTATTTTTCTTACTGGTACCTCCCCCCCATCCCTGCCTCTCACCCACACATCCACTCTGGGCCCATGCACCCCTGTCCCTCGTTCCCACCCCCCTCACTGCCCCTTACCCCACCCCCTCATTGCCCCATGCTCCCACTCCTCACACTGCCCCATGCTCCCACCCCCATTGTACTGCCCCTCACCCTCATTACTACCCTTCTCTGCCCCTCACCCCACCCCCCACTGTAACCCGGCCCCCACCCCACCCCCTGGCCACTGTAACCCCACCCCCACCCCACATCTCAGAAGTGTTACTCGTGTTGCTACAAGTGTATCACATGCTCTAAACTACCTGCGTTTACATTCACAGATGTTCGTGTGCATGGAGTGCGCTCTGTTTACTGTGTTTGGGAGTTGAGGATCAAATGAGACTCATAATAATAATCCATGTACATATATTCAACCATTACTTACAATAACAGTGTTATCACAGTACTCATCAACCATTAGGAGTTGCCATTACTCATTATTAAACTCATTGTTTGAATATAATATTTATAATTTCTCTTTTATTTCTTCTTCAATACTTCTATTGTGTGATCGATCATTGTCAGTTGATCATTCACCACTGAAGTGGGGTCATCATATATACTCAAGAAAACCTTTACCTGCCATCCACCAAGTACATACCGGTACATCTACATCAATGTAACATTCATTTCATATCATATAAAAGACAACCTGACAGCGTCTACAAAGCACTGGCCACTATAGATCTAGATCACGCCCATGCTTGATTGCCTGCATGTGGTTTCTGTTGCATGGCATGGTATGCTGGTGTATAGCTGCCGTGGTCATCCCAATATTGCATGTGCATGGTTATTTTCAGAGATCGGCATGCATATATATACATGTAGGTTCAACCATTGCTGGGTTATACTGTAGTTACATTTGACAAAGCGATGTGTGGCAGGTAATCTTGGCCAGCCCTGATTGGACGAATATAGAGAGAGAGCTTATAGAGGTGCCGGATTATGAAGGTTCCATGCACTACACGTATGTTAAAAATTGCATCATGGAAAGGGATCAAGGAATGAGTAGCTACCATACGTATATACTGGCAGCTAGTGCCTGCAATATAGCAGGGGACAGGTATGTAGCTCTTATACAGCTACAGACCTATAGAGGTGCACTAGAGTACGTAGCGATCACACATCACATGCATGAGGTACATGTGGGCCACGCATGAGTCATGCAGCCTGACAATGGCCTTCGTATACAGTGTATGATGTATATAATATATATATATATATATATATATATATATATATATATTATTTTATCTGTAATATTATATGCATGAATGTAGTATGTATCATATGCACATACTGCTACAGTATAATGCTATAGCCCTAGCCTATACATGTTATTATCACAATATATAGCTGCATAATGTAATTTTATATATACATGCATGCCCTATATATACTGTAGCCAGAGCAATATTACAATGGTACATGCGCATGCAGTGGAAACTGTATATACATTGCAGACACCTTCAGCTAGTGGGGATCTCCATGCCAAGTGTCGGCCCTTGAGATCATTACAGATCAGGGCATACTGATTTTGCATGCATGCATGCAGTTTTGCCCCAATTAATGTGCCGTTCATTGGGACCATAACCTATAATGTCCAATATGTGTACCTGCCGAGATTTTCAAGTGTCCTGAATATATAGCAGAGTTCACTATTATGTATGTACGTACATGTGTGTCTGTTGACTCTTGGACTGGATTTGGGCTGGGGAGGCCCGAATTAAGGGATCCCCACTGTTCTTGACACTGGCCGTGTGCACATGCAAATTACAGGCATCACAGTGCATGGCTGGCATGAATGGTCCAAACTTAGTTGAGAGCATGCATGTCCTAATGTTAAAATGAGGCTTAGCACATGCATTGACTGCTCACATGACAAAGCCATTTGGAGGTTGGCGTATACATGTATTGCCTGCAGCTGGTGCATGTATTGCCTGCAGCTGGTGCATGTATTGCCTGCAGCTGGTGCATGTATTGCCTGCAGCTGGTGCATGTATTGCCTGCGGCTGGTGCATGTATTGCCTGCAGCTGGTGCATGTATTGCCTGCAGCTGGTGCATGTATTGCCTGCGGCTGGTGCATGTATTGCCTGCAGCTGGTGCATGTATTGCCTGCAGCTGATGCATGTATTGCCTGCAGCTGGTACATGTATTGTCGGCAGCTGGTGCATGTATTTATTGCCTGCAGCTGGTGTATGTATTGCCTGCGGCTGGTGCATGTATTGACATGTATATAGGCGAATGAATTAAATTAAACGATATCTTCCATAAAATAATACATATATAGATGTATATACATACGTACATTGTGCAACTAGCTCATGCTGGTACGTCTGGTACATGTAGGGAACACTCCATGTAGCATGATTATATCCTCTATGTGTGGTGATTTCACTGCCACATACAGGGGCTGTATACCCCCCCCCCCCCAAATGCAAGTCAAGTCTTTGGTCATACATGAAAGTTAGACCTTAGTCTATGTATATAGCTAGGACCTAGATCCAACCTTAGTTATTGGCACACAGCTAGGATGGCAATGGTTCCTTTTCTGCCTTTTCCCCTGTATATATGTGCAATCAGCCAAGGTTGGTTCGAGCAACAGCTGCTGTAGACGATATAAACCAGACCCCATCTTTGTGTAGCCTTTGCACTAATTGATTGATATCATGTTAATTATCACATTAATTATATACAGTGAAACCTCTATTAAAGGACACCTCCGAAATGCAGAAACCTCCTTAAACAGGACACCATTGCTCTGTCCCGTTTGAAGTCCCTTGCATTGACATGTGTACATTTGAAACCTCTGAAATAAGGGCACCTCCATATACAGAACAGCTTATGATGGTCCCAGTGGTGTCCTTATTAGGGAGGTTTCACTGTACATAGAAGATTTGGCTCCATTGAGATATGTATGAGCAAATCGACCACCTGCAGTTTACCACTGTACACACAGATTAAAATTAACCGCTAGATATTAAACCATATAGTAATTAATAGCTTAGTATATGTGTACAGACACTACTCCGTCCTTTGCAGGGCCAGGGCATCGTCCCATTCTCATGTGCACGCTGTGAGACTGTTCAACCACAGATGATATATCATAAAGTTACATAATATTATTATGAACAGTATGTAATATTATCTATGGTTCATGCAAAGAGCTAGGGTCGTAATCAGACACAGCTGCAAGGAAAAGATTGCCAGCATTTAATTTGACCTGATATCTCCTGATCCACGTGGGTGATCCTGCTGTTTAGTTGTGTGTTCTCTGCATGAGGGGGAAACAGTGCGGTCACTTGCTGTAGGCAGTGGCTAGAGCACCTGTGAGTTGATACCTCTCACAAGTAGAAAACAAATAATTTGATTAATATTAACATCCTATAATTAATCAACTTCTTCATCATGTCTTGTGAGGGAAATCCCCACATTCCAATGTTGCTCCCCTTCAGTGATGACATCACAGTGAAGCTACATGTATCTCTATAGTCCAGCTAGGTTGGACTAGTGCAGATGAACTTGTGATGAGTGATGGTACCAGTGTAGACTGGACCGAGTCTGAGAAGGGGAGCTGACGTATTTTGAACGTGTGAGAAAGGGACACAGTGGAGTGAGGGAAGGAGGGAGTACAAGTGCTGTGTGTATTGTTTACACAGTCATTTAAATACATTTTATGTTAACATTAGGCAGGTTCATTGTGATAAGATCCGATCACTTTCTGTAGGGAGTGGTTAGATGAGCTGTCAGTCAACATCTCTCCCACTTGGCATTGTGAGGTGAACCATTTTTTGGGGCATAAAGTACCTCCCCGTCCTTGTCGGATGCCCTGGGCACATATGCTGTGACATGTGTGGCAGAGAGAGGTACAAAAGAGAGAAGATCATGCATGCTGAAGGTGAGTGTGGCAATCACGTTCCAGTTAACAACTCCTCTCCACCAGCCCTCATCTCCACCCTCCTCCCCACTAATATCCCCACCATCATTCTTACCAATGTCTCCACCCTCGTCCCCATGCTCACCTTCACCCTTGTCCCCACCCTCACCTCCACCCTCGTCCCCACCCTCTCCCGGGTATGTCCTGGTCTGACTGTAGGTCTTATGACATTGTGACATAACAAATTTGCATGACGTCACTGCTAACTTCCTTTTGAAGTGCAGTGTATTATATGTGATATGGACTGTGGTTGTCCACCACGCCACAGCAACACATGCCAAGCTGTACACCAACTGCGATAGTATGCATAGTACAGAATCTATGCATGGGGCAAACTCACCCGTGACTGAGTGTGTACTCTTTGTTAATTTACAATTTGTACTTGCTATAATTATAATATTTATTATCCTCTGTTCGAGCTGTTATATGACTCTGCCTTGCATTTTTACACAGGCACCAGTACTTCTTGTGATCATTCCGTTCTCTTTGCTGTTATTGGCTGTCTTGCTGATGCCATGCCTACAGTGCTGCCTCATCATTGTGATGTTATCCTAGAAATGGTGGAATTCGGAAGCAGTTAAAAGTAGTAACGTATAGTCAGGGTTCAATCCCAAGGGGGCAGAATGAGGCCGCAACTTTGAGCACCTCGGTTGAAACCTACATTGTAGAAAGTAGTCATTCTAAGACCAACATTGCATAGTACCAAGCTTTCGGATATGAAAGTGAGCTGTGGAAGGGTTGACTGATCCAAACCTATAGTTCAGGAGTGGCTGCCTGAAAATGTCATTCCTCTATAATGTTAGCACTTGCGTAGTAATGAATACTATTATAGTTATTGCTTCTATACCTATTCCTTTGTAATCTTGTAATTCTTATATAACATCTTGTTGTCGAGACTATGTATTAAGTATAATGGTTTTGCTTGAATACCTTTGGCAAGGGTATTGATTTAAAGCATGTGTTCCGAGTTTTTATCTTGTGCTCATAACTTATGAATCAATATTAAATATATACTAGTCTAGTATGTATTGTCAAATGCAGACTTTGTAAGACTGTTCAACATCACTAGCAATGTGGCTGTGGTGGGGGTACTGCTTATTGAAACACATTTTCTTTGAATTAAATTTGGTGAATGCAATTAATACGCATACGCCCCTGCCTCTCACTCTTACCATATACTCACTAATACTAAAGTATACATGCACACATGACAAGATACGTGGCTTGATCTGCCATATAATTCTAAGCATGCTCAAATGTTAAAATGAGCTCAAGGCTTATTTATGAGATTGGCTGCTCTGCAAAATCATTTGGAAGTTGGCACATGTATGCATTGGCTGGTGCTGGCATTAGCCGATAATAACATCCGGAGCTGCAGACGTACATGTACATGCATGCATTGGACAATTAGTGCGATCATTCCATGGCACATGCGCTATATGGGTATCTAATGTATTGATGATGGTTTCACCGCCTTAATACATGGGCCTGTACCGGCCCTCCCCCCCATGCAAGTCAAGTCTTCAATCATGAAAGCGAGACCTTAGTCTATCTAGGAGCTTGATCCAATCACCTTAGTTATTTGCACACAAGGGCAGCTAGCAAGGTTCAAGTTCTTCCTGACTTTTCCACTGTCGCACCATTCCTATGTGCAGTTAACCATGCAAGCGTAAGGGTGGTTGGAGCAGCTGCGGCCTATTGACTGTATAGCCCGACCCCATTTTTATGTCTGGTATATTAATTATATCATGGATGCATCAGAAGATTTATGATTAACAGCTCGATCGACCAACTGCAGTTTGGCACTCACTGATGCTGAATAAACTGGTAAGTCGACCGTGCACTCGGAACTTGGACTGCAGGTGTAGGGTCGAGTATCAACGGGGTATTAAACCGGCGTATATGTTTTCGAGTGGATGGTCAAGTATACGTGTACGGATACTACTCCGTCCTTCGCAGGGGAGCAACATCCATCTTTCACGTGCACATTCTGAGGCTATTCGAAGAGGGTCGTAATCAGTCACAGCCGCAAGGAAAAGATTGCTGCTGTTTAATTTGACTAGACGTCTCCTGGTCGACTTGGATGGTCCTAAAAATCATTTCGTAAGTCCTCACACACAGACTCTCTGATCACTCGATAGTTTCGATCGTGTTTCGACGTGGAACCCTAGAACGTCTTTGTTGTAGTAAAGTACACGTCTACACTATTTTGGTTCCAATGTCCTGTCCTGTGTTTTATCTTGATTCCCAGCTATGGTCGAGGGCCGTTTGTTATTAATTTTGTAGCAATTCCAAGTTGACTTGTACGGCTTTCGTACGGCAGACCAGACGCAGCCTGGCCAAGCCGTATGTATTCCGACTCGTATTTCCCTACATGGCCAAATTGTTGTAAATGATAAGAATTTAGATGTAGTACTTATCAATACAAATAGCACACTAAGAATCAAACCACCCAGAAATTTAAACAGTCAGTGGATCATGGAGAGTTAAATTTGGAATGCAACACTCAGTCTGGAATTGTCCTCAGGGATCGCAATCCTGGTCCTCCCACACAGGCTACGTAGTCTGCGTTAGACCATAGACACTGCATACTACATTACACAGTATGGAGTGTCTATGGTTAGACCTTCAAATTGTGGGCAGAATTGGCCCCTGTGTGTGTTGCTGTCTCACAGCAGTTAGGTCATGCAGGTCGTAGATTTGAGTATCTATGGTCAAGTCACGTAAAACTACAGCAGTTTATCCCCTCAGGCTTGCATCATGCCACCCTCCCATGCACCTCAAACCAACCACTGTATGATGTTCACATTGTACGTGTGGAGAATCAGTTCCTTTGTCCATGTATTGAACACTCTTCAATACAGTAACTGTATCCTAAGGCTTGTAGTTGCCTGAATTGTGCTTATCAGATACTCTAGAGCATTTGGTGTGTGTGTGCAGGAATGCAGGAGACAGAATTTAGTAGCTTGTTCTTCTGCCAGGCTCTCTGCAGTAGCTCTCCTTGTGCTCACAATTGGCTCTGTCAATCTCCCTCTCTCTCCGCTTTTCTTCATGGCACTCATGCTATGTAGATAGTGTTTAAGTTTGAGCCGTCAAGTCATACATCGCTACTGCAGTAATGCATTAATAGTCTTGTGTAGCCAAACCACACTCACCTCCATTTTTAGTAGGTGTGGTTTGGCTCTGTGTGACACTGTATGAATAACACCAAATCACCTGGTCAAGTTCATTTCATATGCTCAACCTGCTATAGCTTACCATCAGCCCAAATTGTCAGAGAATCGTTGAGGTATACTGACTAGCCTTCATCTGGTGGTGTGTGATGAATGGGAACTCTAATGGACTTTGTGTAGTGTTTCCGAGTTGTTGGTATTTTTACTGAGCTCTGTCAATACATAAGGAGGTTCCAATTCCATTGGACCACTCCCCCATCCACTGTGTAGCACTGTGTGCTGTGTGTGGATCCAGAGTTAGAAATAGCTGCCTGCCATCTGCCATTTTCCAAACAAAACATGAATATGGCTGACCAAAATTGAGTTGGGTCAGCCGTTTGGCTGACTACCAAAAGTGAAAGCTGAGTTCCCATTATTGGCTATATTGCAGTCAAGTGCCAACTTGTTTTGCCAATCTCAAGATTCAGTGCTAAAATGTCCTTTGTATTATGTATGTATATGCACATGTACATATGTACATAAACTATGATGGTTATAAATGGCTGACCAATCTTCAAAATATCCTATCAATATAGCACTGGGTCAGTCGTTTGTCCTAGCAAATGTCAAATGCTATATCTACCACTGTGGATCACTCCCCATTCACTGTGTAGCACTGTGTGCTGTGTTTGCTGGTGTCATACAAGTCAAAGTGTATGTACAGTAATGCATACACCTGCGGACGCATGCACACACACATGCACATATGCACACACACACACACACACACACACACACACACACACACACACACACACACACACACACACACACACACACACACACACACACACACACACACACACACACACACACACACACACACACACACACACACACACACACACACACACACACACACACACACACACACATACCTCAGACAGCTTGTCCACATTAAGGTGGACTACTGTTGTAGTTTACCTTGTCACTTGCTCATATTTACCTAGTATGGCTATGCATATGTTGGTTGTCTGTTCGTATCAGATTTTTGGAATTTTTCTTGAATGTTTGAATATTTTGTGTGCCTGGAATAGCACAGTGTACACCATGTATAGTATGTTATGTTTCTGTGTGCATGCACGTGTGTATGGGTGTGGGTGGGTGACTGGTTGGGTGTGGGTGGTCATGTGTATGTGTGTTTGTGTGTGTGTGTGTGTGTGTGTGTGTGTGTGTGGGTGTGTGGGTGTGTGGGTGTGTGTGTGGGTGTGGTCAGTACAGTGATTGTATTCCTCTTCTGTACCATTTCTCTTTCTTGTAACCATTCAACAGACAATGCATCAGTTCTCCATTGTTGCTGTGCTTCTGTCATGGATTTTACAATGTAAGTGTGTGTGTGTGTGTGTGTGTGTGTGTGTGTGCTGTGTGTGTGTGTGTGTGTGTGTGTGTGTGTGTGTGTGTGTGTTTGTGTGTGTGTGTGTGTGTGTGTGTGTGTGTGTGTGTGTGTGTGTGTGTGTGTATTGCTGTATGTATGTACATATTCGTGTGCTTGCATGCATGTATTTAGTTGAGTGCTTTGGAAGTCTGAAGCTGCCCATATATGAGTGGTACCTGAACAGCTCATCTTCCTACACTATAGGTAATGCACAGCCCAACATCACCCTCTCCACCTCCTCCTCCTCTACTCCATGTTATGGAGATGTAATGACTCTAGTGTGTCACCATCCTGAGGTTGCTGCCAACCCTTCAAAGTACTTCTCGTCACCAACTGCATGGAGACAGGATGATATGGGGATCACACCAGCCGCTGGTAGTATGTTCAAAGCCAGCACATCTCAGGACCTCATGAGCACAACTCTCACCATCAACGTCACAGCGGACCACTTCAGGGACAAGTCATTCTATTATTCATGTATATTACTATTAGCTGGAGCAAACGGACTACCTTCAGGAGACGTGGAAACTAGTCAGAATCTCACAATTGACCCCATTGGTGAGTGAGTGTGTGTTCAGTCTCAGAAACAAGTTGATGTATGCCATTCAGAAGAGCTTGACAACTATTTAATGTACGAAAATTTCTGCAGGAATGCATGCCTAGTTGATATTTACTTCACACCAACAAATAGACCTTTGTAATTGTTAGTCATAACAACTTGTAGGTCTTCCTCTATGGGATACAAAATTTCTTAGTATCCTATATTTACAGGAAAAGGGACACGTTTGTATTCACATGTATATATGTACACACACACACACACACACACACACACACTTAAACACACTTAAACACACATACACTCATGCATACGCGCGTGCACACACACACACACACACACACACACACACACACACACACACACACACACACACACACACACACAGTGTACATGTAATAGTTAGCTGCTGATGTCTACTACCACACTGACTCGAGTTGCATCACTGCATCATGTGGTACTTCACTACAGATCTGACCCCACCTCCCCTCACATCCATTGACTCAAATGCCTCTACCATCACTCTTGAATGGAGTGACCAACCCTGTACTGTGAGGTACAGTGTATCCTGGATGTACACCAATGATGATGGTACAACTGCTACTGCTGATAGTGGAGTTACAGAGTTGACCAGCTACACCATCCCAACCAGTGTAGGAGGAATGTATACTGTGTCAGTAGAAGCTGTTGATGCTGTGGGTATTGTTGGACCATCAACTACTAAAGTAGTGAGATCAAGTGAGTGCTAACTCCACACTCTGTATCTGATGGTGTTAAAATGCTCAATCCTTCTCTCTTCAGCTTACCCTCAACCCACTGATGACGGCAGTCCTCCTTGTAAAGACAGGTCTCTTGTTCTGAGATGTCAGGAGAGTGGACTACATGATGATAGAAGGTCACAGTTCATCTGGATGGACAGTAGTGGTCCACTCACTAGCTCTGATCAGTACACCATCAATGGTCCTCGTTTGACAATAACCAATGCTAGTGCTGTTGAAAATGAGGATATTCGATGTAGTGAAGTTCTAGCAGATGGGATAACAGTGACAGGAAGTGCCTACACCGTGGAACCCCTCAGTGAGCATGTTGTGTATGTGGAACATGTGTAGAGTGATACCTCTATTCAAGGACATCTCTGATATGCAACCACCTCCTTGAACAGGACAACACTGTTCTGCCCCACGTGGCATCCTCTCATCCCTTGTATTGATATGAATACATGTAAATCCTGCAAAGTGAGGACATCTCCTTATACAGGACTGCTTACTGTGGGCCCAATGGTGTCCTTACTACAGAGGTTTCACTGTACAGGACAGCTTACTGTGGACCCAATGATGTCCTTATTGTAGAGGTTCACTGTACAGGACAGCTTACTGTGGTCCCAATGGTGTCCTTACTACAGAGGTTTCACTGTACAGGACAGCTTAATGTGGTCCCAATGGTGTCCTTATTGTAGAGGTTCACTGTACAGGACAGCTTACTGTGGTCCCAATGGTGTCCTTACTACAGAGGTTTCACTGTACAGGACAGCTTAGTGTGGACCCAATGGTGTCCTTATTGTAGAGGTTCATTATACAGGACTGTTCACTTCAGACCCAATGGTGTCCTTGTTGTAGAGGTTTCACAGTATGTTTTCTACATGTAATCTTTTTGGTTTCTTTTTTCCACCAGTGAAACCAGGTCCTCCTGTAGTAACTATAGCAACCATAACACATTCAGCTATCACATTAACATGGAGCACAATGCTGTACTGTTTCGAGTCCGAAATCATCACTTTTGTTGTGATTTGGAATGAGAGTGGAAATGTAACCACTGACACTGCCAACACCACCGTCTCTCCATACACCATCAGTGGACTGCAGCCAAACACCTCATATGAGATCAGCATAAAGGGAGTGACTGGGTCGGGAGTGGTCAGTGAGGCTAGAGCCCTCAGCACGACAACAGGTGTGTACATGACAACCACAGTACTACG
This sequence comes from Halisarca cf. caerulea, assembly GCA_963170055.1. Lineage (NCBI taxonomy): Eukaryota > Metazoa > Porifera > Demospongiae > Chondrillida > Halisarcidae > Halisarca > Halisarca cf. caerulea. Next base: position 6,213,179 of record CAUJGJ010000313.1, on the reverse strand, counting down.
TATGGTTGACGTAGACATGTGGAGTCCATCTCGTCTTAGCCATGCTCTTGCAGCCATCCTAGCTGAACACACAGTACATGGGATTTACATATGCACTCAGTCACAGTAGGTAACATCTTCAGTTGTAATGGCTCAGTAGGTTGTGAACTGGAAGTTAAGCTGTGGACATATGGTGTACCATCCCACCAGTGTGTATTTGATGTTTTTTTTCCCAATATAAGTATTGCTGTGATCACATGCTTCATGTACTTAATCTTAGATGTACATTTTCTATAGTGTGTCTATGCAAATGTTATTGACTGTGTGGACATCAATTTGACTTTGTTCCTTTCGTCACCTGCAGGACTGCAACCAGTGGAGGAGGTTCCCCTCTCACCCTTCCCTGTCGCAGCTGTCGTGGCACCAGTTGTGATTGTTGTTGTCATTCTTATCGTTGTTGTCGTGGCAATCATTGTTGTAGCAGTTTGTGTGGTTGCTGGCAGGAAAGAGAAGCATGGATCGTACTACATAGTAAGTGCAGACTTGTGTACTCTATGGTACAGTATGTGGATGTGTGTAGTACCTGTGGTTTGCAGTATGTACATGTATGGACTGCATATATAACTGAGTGTGTGTGTGTGTGTGTTTGTTTGTGTGTATGTGTGTGTTTGTGTGTGTGTGTGTGTGTGTGTGTGTGTGTGTGTGTATGTGTGTGTGTGTGT
>CAUJGJ010000313.1:6199978-6207478 GCA_963170055.1 Halisarca cf. caerulea | reverse complement strand
GGGTGACAATGATTTTCTTTTTATCGTTCACCTGTCCCCATAAGCTGTATATAAGTCTGCTGTCGTGGGTCAGTTGTACAGGAGTAGAGAATACTCGATCTGCAGCAGTGATCTCAGAGATTTCGCTGCATGTGAATGTTCTTGTATAGTGAATTCGTTAATCCACACAATTGGTCAGGGCCATATTTTGGTAGCTAGATTATTGATAAGGCGGATTATAACTTGTCAATGAGTGCTTTTTGCAAAGGTATCCATTATTCTCATGGCATTGTATGTTCACAGCGCAATACTTTGAACTCTGAATACTTGAAAAGAAGCTAGCGCTACATACCATCTTCAAATCCACAGCATAATATTTAATTTATATTTTGCATGTTAAAGACAATTAACTCGGAATCTTCGCATGTACATACTAAATGGGTTAATATTGCCTAATAGGCTGTAGTACCTTGGACTATGTACTACTGAACTGTTAATTGTTGCATGAATATAGAATTGAGTCGTGTGCTCAGAAGATGAAGCGTTGCTACTTGATGTTAGCATGTGCTCTAAGACTTCTTCTATTGGCTTCATTCAAGCAAAGTAAGTATATAATTGTGCATATAACATAATATATCAACATCATTATAAGCATGCATGAATATATATGCAGTAGTAGTACGCTAGGATCTGATTGAGCAGATGATCTAAGATATCGAGCTTGGACAATTTACTAATTATAGTTACAGTATTAATTGTACACATTATAATATACATACATGAGGCTAGACGGGTATAGGGCTAGACAGAGTTTAGTTGTACTGAGTACACACTGCAAATTCCTGCATCCCGCTAATATGTATATGCAAGGGGATGTGGGAATTTGCACAGCATGCATTCAGTCCAACTAAACTCTGTCTAGCCCTGTAGCCTCGTGTATGTATAGCCCTATGCTCGTCTAGCCCTATGCCTGTCTTGCCCTTTGCCCACCTAGCCCTGTGCCTTTTATACAAGTTATACCCTTGTTCCAAGTGTTTTTGGAGGATTGTTATTGCATGGTAAAACCTTCTTGCACGGTTCTGCATCAATCCTACATCCTTTTACCATTTTTAAATGGCTTTTATGCATATATATATATATATATGACTGTCACTAATTTTTTGTCTATAGTACAATGTCATATATCTGCATGCATGGGGTGAGGTGTGTTTCCTCCATTCTATCACAGCAGGTAATGCTCAGACCACCATCACCATTTCCCCCTCCTCCTCTACTCCATGTTATGGAGATGTATAGTGACTCTAGTGTGTCACCATCCTGAGCTGGCTACCAACACTCAGATGCGCAAGTACTTCAGTACTACAGTATCATGGAAGGAGAATGGTGTGTGGATAACACCTTCCCATGATATCTACAGTCAGGTAGTTACAGCGAAAGACCTTATGAGTATTACACTCAACATCACCATCACAGTGGACCACTTCAGGAACAAGTCATTTGGCTATTCTTGTTCATTGGTATTAGCTGATGAGACTGGTGATGCTTCTGGTTCTGAGAAAAGTGCAGACATCACTGTAGACCCTCTTGGTGAGTAATATACAATTTCACAAACCTGTACTGTGCATGGATTTATTTTTCTTTAGTGAAATCATAGACATTAATATATTCATGCAAGCAATTAAATTATATACTCAGTCTTCCAACTAGTCCTATAGCAGTTACCCAAATAAAGAAATATATATATATATATATAATTATTATATATGAGATATACTTAAAATGTCTATGATAACCAAATATGCATAAAAGATGTATACACTGCACCTGATGAATCCAGCTGCATGTGTGCATTTGCTAACAAATTCTAGGACCTGAAATCAACTAATACTATGTAACACGTTCACAAATTGTCTGCAGCCTGCATCTCCAGCCACTGCTGCTAATCCGAGCTACACGAAGAGTGATAGTGGACATATGCATACATACAACATTATATTATCATTATTAAAGACAATCTGGTATAGTCGAACACTTAATTCAAGCATAGTAGAATTCGATTTACCACTCAATCTGGTGTTTTTGTTCAGAAATTCCCCTCACACCAGTTGTCACAAACATGGTATCCAAAGACACGAGCATTACTATACAATGGTCACATGACACCGCTTGTTTTGAGGACAGCACTTTTCACTACATTGTAACATGGGAAAGTGCTGGTGGTGGTCCCAGCAGGGAGGTGTGTACAGCTGACAAGAACATTACTATGCTAGTAGCCAGCACTAGACAGACTTCCAATGTGACACTTACAGCTGTTGGAAGTGATAGGATGCAGGAATATCAAAGCAAAAATGTCTATTTGCAGGTCACTGCAGGTGAGTTATTTATGTAGGCACACAATGCTATGCTAATGAGCCATGGTTAAGTCAGTGCAACTGATCTTTACATGTTGTACATGCTGTGAGTCTACACATACATGCATAATTATAATGTTATGCATGTGTGCAGGTGTGGGCATGTATGAGTGCTGAGTTCATCCTCTCCATCCTAGCTGCATGTTGTCAACCTTCCCTCCACTTATAGAATACATGTATACTATGCACCATCATGCATACCTTATATGTCCCTGTTGTCTTATCCAGGTCTCCCAGCAGTGTATGGACTGGATCATGAGCCGTGTTTTGGGAGGTCATATGTACTGGTCTGTGAGCATGACTACAGTGGTCAGCTCATCTGGAGGGCTGGGGACGAAAAAGAGCAGATCACAGACAGTGATACCCGATACACCATCAGTTCCAGTACTCTGGAGATCCACAACACAAGTGATGTAGTGTCTGAAGAGAGTGAAGTCTACTATTGCAGTGTTGAGCTTACAACAGGGACTACTGTCACAGGAAGCGCACATCTACTGAGACCTTTGAGTGAGTAAATAAATAGAATGTTACATATTCTCATGTGAACTAATTAGTGTATACATACATGTACAGCTCATGCTGTAATCATCGTTTGGTCATGCATGCAATATGCACATATGCATGTACATGCATGCATGCATCATGTAGGTCATCCAATTGGTGTTGTACTTGTATAGCTGTTGTTCACACACCTGAAAGTGCAAACCTATATAATATACATAAAATATACTTTCATTTTTACTGATGTAAGCATTTATCCTATTGTATCTTTGTATTGTTGCGCAGGTCATCTATTGAAGCTAGATGTCCTTACAATGGTACCTTACACTTACAGTTTAACGGTTGCTTGGAAACAGTCGGCACGTTGTTTTGAGCACCTGCAGCTCACATACGAGGTACAATGGAAGAGGAAGAGTGAAACAGAATGGTCCTCCTCTGCCCTTCCCTCCTCCGCCACCCAGCACACCATCTCTGGTCTGACTGCAGCTACCTCTTATTATGTGCGGCTGAGGGCAGTAGGAACTAATCCTGAATCCCCTGTTGTAACTTTCAGCCATTTCTCTAGCAACAGTATTGTAACTTTATCAGGTAAGAAGTGTAGTATGCAACCATGTATGCTGCTGTAGATGTGCATATTATATGCTATATATATATATATATATATATATATATATATATATATATATATATATATATATATATACTGTATATATATATACATACATACATACATACATATATATATCCCGTTGTTTATCTTTACTCAATGGCACCAGCTTACATTCAGATACATGAAATAACCAGGTATACAAAATACATTAATATAGAGTACTATAATTAAGCACAGGTACATGCATATAAGGAATTATTGACTAGTGCAGGCATGTGGTAAAGCTTTCATTATTAAAAGCTATAGCTCAAATAAGAATCAAATATATTGTAGACTATACACTACAGTATTGTTCTGTATAATAGACTGAGTACCAATTCTACTTATAGGTTGAATGATCTGAGTCCTGCATGAGCGAGAGTCCACTGATTCTGTATTATATGTATGATTGAATAGCCCAGCTTGCAAATTCTGAGCCGGGAGAAATGTGCATGCACCTGGGGGTTAAAAGAAACAGAATGATATATACATTAAAGTAGTTTCTGATTGTAAATATCAATGTCATGCATGCATGAATTGTTAATATCCACTATGTGCACATATAGTGTCCATGTTGATTTGCTGTGATCTTCGTTACAACCACATGCACAGAACCCTTGGTCATCAGTTTTGGAGTTGTTGGCTCTTTTCTTCTCTTCATTTCAACAATAATGCTCACAGCATTGGTCATAGTCTGCCTTTGCCTAAAATGTTGTCTGATTGTGAAACTCAGAATACAAGGAGGTATGTGCATATATATTATATATAATGTATAATGTAGACCACTGGTACATAGGTCCTATATAATATTAGATGCAAAAAGCATTGGATATACTATATACAGTTAACATGAAGTGCAGTGAAGTCAATGTGTATATGCATTCAGCATGATGCATGCACTTATTCCATATAATAGAGCGCAAAGATGATATTAGCACATTCAATAAGGACCACCACCACCATCGCGTTCCTCCTGACTGTGGTAATCTAAGAAGTACTCCTGCCAATTCTACAGAGATAGATGACTTTGAAAGGATTGTAAATCCCAGCTATCAGCCTTTTGAGTTGTGTCATGAGAAAATCACATATTCCAACCTTTAGACAACGTACCTTTTAAATTATACATACAGTTGTAGAAAATTTCAATGTTGATCAAATCATGTATATATAATATGATTGCATGGTTCTTTGACAAAACAAGGTGCATGTTTGAAGTTCAATACTTACTACATATTATTCAATACATCAAACTGATTGGCATCAAAATTGAAAGAATGATCTGTAGGAAGGAGTAGGCAAAGGAGAAGTGAGAGGAATAGACAGGCCCATAGGAAGCTTCAATAAGTAATGTGAGTTAAAAACTCGTGCGGGCAGCCCCACATGCTCGAATCACTATAATATTATCGTAAAGCATATGCATTGTAGTGTAAGTGTGCAGCTGAACATTCATTGAACACAATGCTCATGTCAATTAGACGATTGCTTTATGAAAACAATTGCTATTTTTTTAGGCCACTGTTTTGAGAACAGTTCATTAATTCCTGTATATATTCTACTTCTCTAATACTATAAGCTCTCAATTAAAGACTAGCTTCAGAATCTTCAATTCCACATAAAATATATACATACATACATACATACATACATAGATACATACATATATATATATATATATATATATATATATATATATATATATATATATATATATATATATATATATATATATATATATATATATATATATATATATATATATATATATATATATATATATATATATATATATATATATATATATATATATTTATATATATATATATATATATATATATATTATAGTGGGTGTGGGTTGGGTGTGCATGTGCACTATAGTTGGTGAGTGTTGTTGGCTATATATAGCACAAGATATATCCACTGAGAACGAAAGTGGAGATGGCCACAGACACAATGAATCGGTCATTTCGAAAACATTCATGTTTCTAGCAACTTACTCTTGATTATATATACTCATTGACAAATCGACAAATTCACTCAATACAACCTCTTCACTTGATATAAGGTTCACATACAGTCATGCATAACCAGTTATTAAGCTGAACTATATATCCAGTCTTTACAATCCAGTGAACATGCAGACATATGTACATACATATATGTACTTACATAAACAATGCATGTATATTGCATGCATGTATATTCACATAGGTGTATTGAGAACACTGCACATGCATACATACATACATAAAAACGAACATTCAGTATGCAAGTAAACAGCACACACAAGGACATAATATAATGGTATTATGTATGGGCATGAATACATGCCTGCACCCCCATACATGTATGCACTCATGCGTGTACACACATGCACATGTACACACACACACACACGTGTGTGTGTGTGTGTGTGTGTGTGTGTGTGTGCAATTGGTTCAGTATATATCATGATATTGTAACTTGTAGAAATTGTTTCATATATGTCACCACAAAAGCTTCCGGAGCTTAGGATAGTGACTGTGAGCATTTTGACTCATTGTGTGAACACAGCCTCGGAGTCTATGGTGTGAACTGGCCAGTTACGTAGGTTCTGTAATGGTTTGTATGTCGTTTGATTTGTTTGATTGCAATGAAATCACTACGTTTTACAAAATTAATGACTTGTCTTCAGGCATATGGTAGACCCATTCTGCAAAGTATTATTCAGCTAAAACCACACTGAGTATCATACAGTTCTTCTTTTTCTAAACCATCTTTGTACGTAGCTAAAACATTAAATTTTCTGAACATGTTACTTAAGATATTATACTATGAATCGGATGGATATTCAGTGTTGATCCGAATTCACGCTTTGAATCTTTTAACGCCAGGAGTGTGTGTTTCGGAAGTACATAGCACGTTTAGGGACATATCTGCTCTAGATGTCAATGAAACAGCAAAGCTTCGCCAAAAGAACTATAATCTGGTCGCCGCGATTGATCAATGGAGTGATGGAGCACGAGCAATAATCGAGGTAGTCGGGCGTAGCCGACCCTATCCGCGCTCGGCCATTTTCGGGGACTGACGTCAGTCCCCGAAATGGCCGAGTGAGGATAGGGTCGGCTACGCCAGACTATAATCTAGTCTCGTCCCCAGCCCAACTTCCGCACACGCGCGGAAGGGTTAAAAATCGCTTAACAAAGTTTCAAGATATTTGTGTTTATAGGTCTTGTATCATTATGGATTGACGTCCAAATGGAACAATAAGACTACCAAGTAAGCCCGGCAAGATTTGAAAATTCTGTAGCGTTTTACTGAGCTGCATTCTGATCGAAATGGTTCAAAGCTTGCACGTGTATACAAATTTCTGTATGTTATAGATGTGTTCTTCAGTGTCGAAATGGAGCCGCAATTTGAGTTGAAAATATAGCCTATAAGCTTAAGGATTCCGTTCTGCAGAGGCCTAAAGGTGGCATTTTACCCTTAGGTTACCAAATGCGTACCGCCGGGTTAGCGTGGGTGACCTCGATTGGACTCCCATTGACCATAGACCCTGAATACCCTAAATTTAGTATTTATTTATTTTTTTATTTTTTTATTTTTTTATTTTTTTTTACGGGGAAATTAATATAATATTAATAAATCTTACAATGTAACATAATACATAGAGAACTTCAAATCATTGAGTCTGGTTCATTTATACATGACAATACATTCAATTTAGTATTTATAGGGTCTATTGATGACGTTTTAATATGGTCTATGCATTGACGACGGAAACACTCGCTAGACCGCTCGGTAATTATTCAGAGTGGCCGTCGTTCTACAGCTTACAGCTATATATAGCGCTAGCGCTTTAGGCACCTTTTCACCAGGGAGATAAGCAATAGCTAGCTAGAGTAACTTAAGGTGAATTGATCATTTTATCATATATCTGACATATGGACGTTCTTGTGATATCGCTTCATTTGACAATCATTA
>CAUJGJ010000313.1:6179978-6189978 GCA_963170055.1 Halisarca cf. caerulea | reverse complement strand
TATGTGTGTAGATAAAATTTGCATTATAAGTTTTCTCTGTGTTATAGAACACAAACATCTACACACACACACACACACACACACACACACACACACACACACACACACACACACACACACACACCACATTTAGTTAAACACGTGAAAGTTTTAAGACATGTTGGTATCATACGTTTCAGTTGTAGGACTACAATTGTTTAATTTCATGTACCTGAAGAAGCCCGTAATAGGTGAAACATTGTGCTATTGATTATTTGAGAATAGAGTTGTGGAGCTAGTATTGCTATAGATGTGTTTTAGTAGTCCTACAACTGCAGAAGTATACACGCCACATTCAGTGTTCTTCCTAGAATGTACCTTAAGCACCTATGCCCCTAACCAATTCAAGCAAGATCTGATTTCAATCTCAGATTAAGACTGCTCTTAAAGGACTTGGCCTTCCAACGTAGGTTCAACCTGTGCATGCACTTCATTTGGTTGTTTTACAAACTGAAATTAAATCAAGAATGTTTATATCAGCACTGCACTTTGTAGTACACATGCATTAAAAATGGCTGCTCTTTGTGAAGGTGGGTTCGTGCATATAGTAATGCGACCAACTATGGCCATCAGGAGTATATATGATATAGCATTCAAATCCCATTGATCTGTTGACATTCTACTAAATTAATCCTGATATTAAGGAACCCAGCTTTGTCAGTCTTTGTTGAAGCTTGTTGCATCTGGCTAGTTTGTCGACGCATGGATATGAGTGGCAGTGTGCATGGTCAATGTTTTATTTAGGCCATTCACTATAAGGGGAAAAGAGTGCACTTAAGCTTAAGGAGTAGGGACCACTATCCCTTCTGGCAAGAAGGTTCATAGTGGAATGCATGCAGTGAAGGTTCAAAGTAGAGTGAATACATGCAGTGCAGGCGACCAAACAATGTTACGAGATGGTACAATATAGAGTACTAGTTTCTATGGTTATTATACACATTGTGTACTTGTTTGCACATGAAATTGTATGCAACAGTATTATGTGTTGTTGTGTTGTGTTTGGTCTTTTGCATGTGAATATAGGGGATTTAGTGATGGTGCTATTAAGCATGCACCATATCATACACATAATATTAGTACAGTCACACCTGGTTTATCCGAAACTGGTTTATCCGAAAACCTCATTTATCCGACACTCTGCTGTGAATCACCACCACTACTCTGTGTACTATTTACCCTGATTTATCCAACACCTGGTTTATCTGACACATTTTATGAGAAACAAACGTGGTCGGATAAACCAGGGCCCACTGTACTTAGATTTCACACTGGTGCTAGTCTCGCATAGCCAGACCCAATCTCATGCACATGCACAAGAGCAGGTCTGGCTATGCAAGACTTTGCTGGTGCTAACAGTGTACACATGCAGTGACACCTCCGAAATGCAAAAACCTCCTTAAACAGGACATCATTGTGCTGTCCCATCTGAAGTCCCTCTCATGTGTACATTTGAGCTCCAAATAAGGACACCTCCATAAACAGGACAGCTCACTGTGGTCCCAGTGGTGTCCTTATTACAGAGGTTCACTGTACAGGACAGCTCACTGTGGTCCCAATGGTGTCCTTATTACACAGGTTCACTGTACAGGACAGCTCACTGTGGTCCCAGTGGTGTCCTTATTACAGAGGTTCACTGTACAGGACAGCTCACTGTGGTCCCAGTGGTGTCCTTATTACAGGTCGAGGTTCATGTAGTCTGATTTTGTTTGTGCATGAACCAACACTTAATGATTTTCATATTATTCTGTTCACTAAGTACAATAATCAAGATAAGCTGCTTAAAAGCATGCATAATAATGCTCACATTTCTTGTATTTGTTAGACTTATATATGTTTTGTGAATTATAGTCTGTATAACAATTTTTCTTGTGGTATTCTTTATATAGGTCCCAATGGAAGCAGCTCTACTGACTTCAATCAAATTATAATTGCTCTGACAATTGTGATACCAATAGTTTTACAGTTACTGTTACAGTAATTATTATAGTATAATATGTGGGTTATATTGGAACACATGCAGGTACAGACATAAGTATGTTTGCTTTATGCTTCCCAGTATACATGTGTATTGCTTTCATCAGTTGTTGTCCTCTCTCAAACGTAAGGTTATTGTAGCTTTAATTGGCTATGCAGTGCAACCCATTATTACAGTAACTGTGTCTGTGTATTAACCATATAAAAAACCATTTAAAAATGGAAAAAGATGTAGGAATAAAAATTGTCAAACATCAAAAAACATTGGAACAAGGTAGGGTTGTTTGCTACACAGGGCTAAATGAACATATATGGCTATAGACATGCGCAGGGCTAGGCGGGCATAGGGATACACATACATGAGGCTAGACGGGCATAGAGCTAGGCAGAGATGGATTGGACTGGGTACAGTGTGCATATATTCCTAAATCCCGCAGCTAAAGCATTAGCGCAGGATGTGGGAATTTGCATACTGTACCCAGTCCAACAGAGCAAATTAGCCATATGCACAAGCAGACTATATCTTGTAAGGTTGCCTTATAGGTCTTTAGAGGCTTTGTATATGTAACTATGCATGTACAACACTGGACACACACACACACAAACAGATACACACACACACAACACACACACGTACACACACACACACGCACACACACACAGCACAGCGCAGCACAGGCACACACACGTACACACACACACACACACACACACACACACACACACACACACACACACACACACACACACACAACACACACACACACACAAACACACACACACACACACACAGAGTGTACATGTAATAGTTAACTGCTGATGTTTACTGCTGCACTAACTCTAGTTGCATGAGGCACTTTATTAAAGATCAGACCCCACTCCCCCTCACATCCATTGATCCTTTGGAGTGCAACATCATCGTTAAATGGAGTGACCAACCCTGTACTGTGAGGTACAGTGTATCCTGGATGTACACCAGTGATGATGGTACTACTACCACTGATAGTGGAGTTACAGAGTTGACCAGCTACACCATCCCAACCAGTGTAGGAGGAGTGTATACTGTGTCAGTAGAAGCTGTTGGTGGTGTGGGTATTGTTGGACCATCAACTACTGAAGTAGTGAGATCAAGTGAGTGCTAACTCCACACTCTGTATCTGATGGTGTTGAAATGCTCAATTCTTCTCTCTTCAGCTTACCCTCAACAAACCTTGGTGAGGGAGGGATCGGGGAGGGGTAGGTCTGTTATCAGCTGTCACTTGTCATGAACCTGGGTGACGGAGGGGGGTCAGGGGATCAGGGGGAGGGGTTGGTCTGTTATTGGCTGTCACTGGTCATGAACCTGGGTGACGGAGGGGGGTCAGGGGATCAAGGGGAGGGGTAGGTCTGCTATCAGCTGTCACTTGTCATGAACCTGGGTGAGGGAGGGGGGTTGGGGGAGGGGTAGGTCTGCTATCAGCTGTCACTTGTCATGAACCTGGGTGAGGGAGGGGGGTTGGGGGAGGGGTAGGTCTGCTATCAGCGGTCACTTGTCATGAACCTGGGTGAGGGTGGGAGTCGGGGGTAGGTGATCATTCCCTTCCTGTCTATCTCAACTATAGGGGGACAGATATATATTTGTCCCCATCACCTTCAGAGTTCAAACCCACCTCCTTCACAGCTTCATTTTGTACTCAAATTGTGAAATACTAGTTGCATGCAAATGCTCATTGCATGGTGACTTAGTCACTGTAAGGCATATACTACTTTGAGTCCTAGTTGTATGTGCTAATCCCTATTCTGCCATTTTGTTTTCACGTCATCCCTATACATATGGAGTACTACAGTACTCCTTGATACTACCTGCATACTGCTAGTATACTGCTTGTATACTTCCTACATACTGGTTTACACTGTACTACACCATATTAGGTGCTCACAGTTCCATTGCCTCTGCTGGCCAGCAGTGTATTGCCCTGCATCAGTGTAGTAACTATAGCTAGGTCGAACAACTTCAGAGCCTACTACTACTAAAGTTCACTATCATTCAACTTCATTTCATACAACAACACACGCAGTCAATACATCATGCAAAAACGTCTAATCAACACCAATCATTAATCAATCAGACACGTGTTAGACACATGCACATGCAAAGTTATCACATCTCCTCCCTCCTAGAAAGTGAACCGTTCCGGAGGACGTCGATCTCTTTCTGGGTATCTACGCTCACTTCTAGGAGTGACTGCTGATGGCGTATCTGGCACCGAGCATTCAGGCCCGACCACTGACTCACTTCCACCTACATCTGTCCAAACAGGAATGAACGAATCCTCAGTGACGTCAGCTGTTGGTGCCTCAAAATATCGCACCCTGATGTGGTCTTGGTGGCGTCTCCACAATACTCCTGAATCCAATACGCGAACAAGATAGGAGAGAGGGCCAGTATTCTTCACTATTTCTGCAGGTACCCATGGCTGACCCTGTCGAAAGTTCTTCGCAAATACTTGATCTTTTGGTCCAAAGGTCCGATCCTTGGCATGACGATCATGAGACTGCTTCTGTTCCAGCTGCTTTTGGTGTACCCGTGCCTGTAGATCAGGTTTGATAAGATCAAGTCGAGACCTCAGACGTCGACCAATTAACATTTCAGCTGGACATACACCAGTAGTTGTCTGTGGAGTATTGCGATAAGTAAACAAGAAACGTGACAACTTATCCACCAGTTGTCCTTCCTTCATCTTCTTGATACCCGCCTTGAAAGTCTGAACAGCCCGTTCTGCAAGACCGTTCGATGCAGGGTGGTACGGAGCCGAGGTTATATGCTTAATTCCGTTCACCTTCAGAAATAACTCGAAGTCCCGACTGACGAATGGTGATCCATTGTCTGTAACGATAACCTGGGGTATACCAAATTGGGCAAACAGAACACGTAGCTTCTCAATCAAGGTAGATGATGCAGTTGATGCCATTTGGTATACCTCTATCCACTTGCTATGGGCATCCACAACCACCAGAAATTGACTTCCCATAAAGGGACCGGCAAAATCCAAATGTAATCTGGACCAGGGAGTTCCAGGCCACTTCCATGGATGTAATGGTGCTGAAGGCGGTGCTGGACGGCTATGTTGACATTCTTCACAGCCCTGAACCATAGTTTCAACATCCTTGTCAATCCCTGGCCACCAGACATACATCCTACAGAGGGATTTCATCCGTGATACTCCAGGGTGTCCTGCATGCAGGTCAAGCCAAAGACCGGACTGTAAAGATGGTGGTATGACCACCCTGTTTCCCCACAACAAGCATCCCTCTTGTACTGACAATTCCGTTCTGCGTGACCAGAATGGTTTCAGCTCCTCCTCTTCACACTGATCGAGCCAACCTTGCTGTACGAACTGTAGGACTCTTGACAGTAGTGGATGATGTGCAGTTGCTTTCCTGATAGCTGTGACATCCGTTGGGGAATCTTGTAGTTGCTCCATTAGCAAGACAACTTCTTCTGGCACTGGTACTGAGGCTGGCTGCTGTTTGAGTGGCAACCGACTCATGGCATCAGCATTTCCATGGGCTCCTGATGAATGGTAGACAAGTGTGTATTCATACATAGCAAGTGTTAGTGCCCACCTCTGTATTCTTGCAGATGCCTGTGGCGGAATCGCCCTCCTCTCTCCAAGCAAACCAAGTAGCGGCTTGTGGTCTGTCATCAGTGTAAATGTGTGACCATAGAGATAAGAGTGGAACCGCTTCACCCCAAACACGCAAGCCAAGCCCTCCTTCTCTAGCTGCGAATACTTCGCTTCTGCTGTTGAGAGCGTACGGGATGCAAAGCCAATAGGTCTGTCTGTGCCATCTTCTTCTCGGTGTGAGAGAACTGCACCAATTCCATATGGTGAAGCATCACAGGACAACAGTAAAGGCTTCGCCGGGTCAAAATGGACGAGGACCTGAGAGGTCAACAACAGTGCCTTAGAATTTTGGAACACCTTCTCTTCCACTGATGTCCACTTCCATGGCACAGCGGACCTCAGCAAGGCATATAAAGGTGCTAACTTTGATGCTAACTGTGGGAGAAACTTTCCATAATATGACAACAACCCAAGATATGACTTCAACTCACTAACATTCTTTGGAGAAGGTACCTTTTGTACCGCTTCCACTTTGTCTCCAATTGGGTGCAGTCCTTTTTCATCAATGACATGCCCCAGGTACTGCACTGATGTTGCCATGAATGTGCACTTGTTCTTCTGCAGTCGTAGTCCTGCTGTGCTCAGCCGTTGTAAGACCTCCCTCAAGTGGCACATGTGCTCCTCGGGTGTGCCTCCTGTAACAAGTATATCATCCAAATATACTACTACTTGTGGAATTCCCTGCAGCAAGGACTCCATGGTACGCTGGAAAATTCCCGGGGCAGAGGAGATCCCATATGGCAATCGGTTGTAACGGTACAATCCTTTGTGTGTATTCACAACTACGAATTTCTTTGCTTCCTCCTCTAAGCAAACCTGCAGATACGCTTGACTCAGATCCAGTTTACTGAAGAGCTTGCCTCCTGCCAATTTGGAGAAGAGATCATCTATCCTGGGGATAGGGTAACGATCCAGCTTGGATACTTTATTTACGGTCAACTTGAAGTCTCCACAGATACGAACTGTCTTGTTGCTCTTCAAGACAGGTACTATGGGTGCAGCCCAATCTGCGAAAGAAATTGGCTCGATGACTCCCTCTTCCTCCAAACGCTCTAGTTCCTTCTCCACAAGCGGTTTCATAGCATATGGAACTGGCCGGGCTTTACAGAACACTGGTGTGGCTTCCCTATCAACCTTAATTGAGGCTTTGAACCCTTTTAGAGTCCCTAGGCCACTTTGAAAGACTCCCGGGAACTCTGAACACAGCTGGCCAACCTCTTCTCTTGCACCTCCCAAGTGATTAATTGCTTTCCAATTGATTTGGAGCTTCTCTAACCAATCCCTTCCCAGCAGGTTGGGACCGTTTCCTGCCACCACCAACACAGGCAGCTGCATCTCTTGGGAGTTGTGCTTAACTTGTACAGAGATGGAACCCAGATTTTGCAGAGGTTTGTCTGCATATGTTCTCAGTTTCACCGGCGATGCTTGCAGCGGTTTGGCGGTGAACTTCTCTTCATAGGTTACGGATGACAGTATCGATACTGATGCTCCGGTATCAATCTCCATCTGTACAGGTTCCTCATCCAGTTCAACTTCTAGGACATATGGATTAGGCGGTGAGTTGCTGTCTTGACTTAGTCTGGCGTTGCCGACCCGATTCTCGCTCGGCCTTTCTCGGGGACTGACGTCACCGGGCGAGCGAGAATGGGTCTGGCGAAACTCATCATTCGTAAGGGTGCACTGGGGGCGGAGTCGAAATACGGATTCGAGCTTCTAATGCGTAGGTGTTATGATAACATAGTGAGGTGCGATAAGGTAAGAACCACCAACGAGATATGGCCGAAATGACGGAGAACTTTGCATTTGCAAGCGATTTTAGTTCAAGCGATTTTAGTTCTCAAGCGGTAGCTGCTTCTGGGTCTGTGTCAGCAGCTTTCGAAGAGCTGAACACGGAGTTCCAAGTGCTTAAACCAGAGCAAATAGAAGCCGTTAGAGTGCTGCTCGAAGGTAGGGACGTCTTTGTACAATTGCCAACTGGCTTCGGCAAGACGACCATCCTCGCGTTGTTGCCGCTGGCCTTCGATTTTTACCAAGCGTGCTTATTGGGGACTTCTTTGGTGTTGTGCTTGTCTCCTCTAATTGCGCTGATGGAAGACCAAGCAGAACGCTTGCAGCAAATGGGACTGAAGGTGGCCCTTCTGCGAAGTGGAGTGGATCTACAGGCGATACTAGAGACTCCTGATAAGGGAAGTTATCAAATTTTATTGATGTCTCCTGAGATGGCATTAAACAATGAATATATAAGGAAGTACATACACAAGATGGCCAACAAAATAACTTGTGTAGTAGTTGATGAGGCACACTGTGTTGCTGCATGGTGGGTTTACGATGGATGCAATAGTGCTGTACAATATAAGTCACATGTATATTTCTATCGTTGCACACAGGGGAGAAGACTTCCGTCCCGCATATGCTAGGATATGCGAATTACGTAGCCTCTTGTCTTCAGACGTGAGATTCCTGGCCATGACAGCTACATTGGAGACAAGAATGAGAGACGCAGTAAAGAGGACATTGGGAATGAGAAATGTCCATGTTATCATACGGTCGGCAAACAGAATAAACATTTTTTATGGAGTGGGTAAGGCAACCACATTGGAAAAACTGGCTGATTGGTTGGTTAGAGGCCTCCAGAACTACAGGGTGCATTATCCAAAGACAATAGTCTTTTGCAGAAAGTAAGTTTCACACATTGTCATGATAATACTGCTCATTATTAAACAATTTGCCAACTTCCAAATAGGATGGAAAACTGTGGTAGGCTATTCCGCCTTATTCAGAATACAATGGCAGAGGAATTTACAGAACCTAAAGGCATTATCCAGACCATTCCAGGCAGACGGTAGGTTCAAGTACAGGCTGAAATTTGATTTGATTAACGTGCCTTATTCCATTGATTTTAGGCTGGTTGAAGTGTTTGTATCTGAGACATCTGAGGAATTGAAGGCGAAAATTATATCAAATTTCATACAAAGTAACACAGCTACAAGAATCGTAACATGTACTGAGGCATTTGCCCTTGGCTTAGACTGCAGGGACATCCGTCAGGTTGTCCACTATGGAGCAGCCAAAACAGTTGAGAGTTACATTCAAGAAACTGGCAGAGCTGGTCGGGACGGTGAGCAAGCTAGAGCGGTCCTACTACCAATCAACTCAAAGTTTCTCAGCAAGCAAATGTCTTGTTATCACAAACAAGTGACATGCCTGAGGTCCTATTTGTTTGAAACATGTCTAGCATCACAGAACACAACTGTATCTCCAAAATGCAGATGTTGTACCATATGTGCAAAACTCTGTACATGTGGTAATTGTATTTCATTGAACAGTATTATTCAATAATTTTCATCATCAATGTTTAACTTACTGTATTGTATTATTGTACAATTATACTTAGTCTATTGTTAATCCAAAATGTACTTAAATACTATGGTACACCATAGATAAACACAATGGCACGCTATATTGAAACACACACATGCATGGGTACAGATTCAATGCTGTTTAGGTCAGATGTAAGCTAATGTCCGCCCAATCCATGCATGCATGATGTCTACACTAGCTATATCATCCTGCTACTGGTGGCCATTGGAATGTACATTTCTGCTTAGCACATGAACTCAAATAAGGTGTAAATTCACTTCCCATCCAAGTCTTTCATGAGAACAGTCAATAATCATGGAAGACAGGGCAAGAACATCGCCTGTGACTTGTCCATGGAGCATCACAACAGGTAAAGTAAATATTAAGGACAGTATTGGTAATGACAAGAAGTACATGCATTTACTCACCTGCTTAATTGCCAATGCTACCCTCAGAGATCTCAAGAACTTCATTGGGGACCGTTCCTCCAACGTCTCCCAGGAGCAGACAATTCAAAGGTGCAGCCGGGGACTACACAGCCTTGCTAACGTTCGCAGGCAGTTTGGAGAGGATGAATACTCGTCGGGAGGGCAGCACAGAAGGCCTGATGACACAAAGCAGGATGTTAGATTGGCGGCCAAGTCTCTAACTGAGGATCTTTTTGTTGACGTCGGGCGTACAACCCATCCTTTGACCAAGAAGACGCCAGTGTTTGGAAAGATGGGCCCAAGACAACTCAAGAACTTTTCGACTTATGTAGAGCAAGTTGCCGGAGTAAAAGTTGTTCAAACAACATCGAGTCCACGAGTGCTGGAACAGTACATGTGTCCATGATCGTCTATTACGCAAGCCAATTGCCTTATTTTGCTGTCAACTAATGAATCAAAGTATTATTGCATCAGCAATTAACCTTTAGCAAGCGTCCGGGTCAGAGCCCGACATGCAGCCTTACGAATGAT
>CAUJGJ010000313.1:6169978-6172478 GCA_963170055.1 Halisarca cf. caerulea | reverse complement strand
GACTGGGTTTCACACTTTTGAATATTAATGACTAAAATTTAAATATTCATAAGATTATTAAACATATTCATGCAACTCATAATTGTATTCATAATCTAATGAATTATTCATAATTGCAATCTGTGTTTTAAAATACCTGTAACAAACTATGTTATTGTGCTAAACTACACTATTAGGGCATGTTCTCTTTGTATGTCCCTCTCCTTTACAAAGAGAACATTGTCGGCGCTTGGTACCAGCAGAATTCACAGTGTTGGAAATATTGCTGGTGCCAATGGATGGATTGTCTGATGGCTTGGGCAGTAGGGGTTTTGGGCATGAGATGTCGGCTGAAAGATTACTGGAGCAGAAAGGACGGATCTTTTCATACAGATACCACTGTCGGGCTAAATCTAAACCTTTTGGTAAGATCTCAGTAGGATGGTCTCCTCGATCAGGATGAGCTCCTTTCAGTATGGTGACACTTTTCTCAGGTGATTGCGAATGCTCACGAACAAACACAGTTCCTGGATGAAGACGGTCGAATCGAAACACGTGATATGAGGTAATCCCTGGTATGGCTTTGAAATACTGGAGTAAAAATTGTGACCACTCGTAGAAGTGTACAACTCTTTCCCCCTTGGAATTGTGCACCAGCTGCGCTGAATTAGCTCCAACCACTGATGACTGTTCCACAAGACGAGCAATGCACCCCATGGTGTCCACCCTTGTCCTCCTGTATGCCTTTTTGATAAGGCCAAAATGCCTGTCAGGTGCAAACTTTGTGTGACCTGAAAGCATGAATGATAAAATAACTGACTTCTTCTTACCCATGAGTATAAGGTACAAAAGGTAGTGGATGAGGCAGTTGTTCTTATTTTGCCCAATACAATTGTCAGCATGAAGCAGGAGATGGTCTTCCTGTTGGGCATGGGCACATAAATATAGTGATGGAGTAAACTGACTGTGGCATTGGCACCTTTCCCAATAACCTCTTCCTCATCAATGAGGTAGTTGACCTGCTTACCCAATGGCTCACAGCAAATGCCAAAAATCTGGCATTTGTGAGCTGAAAGGAAATAAGCAGGTCCTGGTTGCTGAGGATCATTGGGAAAGTGTACCTGCTGCGCATAGTCGAAACTGTAGTGCATCGATCTTGGTTGGTGTGTCTCCTCATCATAATTACTCTCTGCTTTGCAATCTTCTATCTGCTTATTGTACCATCCACGCTCAGTCTTAGCAAGGGTTAGATGGGATTCTGCCAATCTCAGACGATCTGATTTCTCATCTTCTGAGAGGTGGGCAGAGCGGATGATGCTGGCAATGTTCTGTTGGCATTCAAAGCACAAATCCGATGATGGCTTCATTGTACCAATGGAAGGCAGAAAGCTTTTCCAAAGATTGTAGAAGGTGGTCTTTCCTACGGGTATCACTGGAATCCGGGTACAAGCAACTTTGTAGTCACGGTAGATGGCACTCTTTGGCATATCAGATGGCAACAAAATTACTTTATCTTCCTGATTAGGAAGGCGTCCAGGTAGGGGTAAACCATGAACACTTGCCACATTCTGAATGAAGTCACGCACTCGAGATACTTCTGTGTATGATATCTTGTTGTGCCTTGGTAGCTTGGAATTGCCATGGACCCTGCCAACCACACCATCTTTGTCAACAGTTGAGCACAGGTTTTCCATGCGTTCCTTGCCAACTGTGTGAAGAAATGAGAAGGTCTTCCTGCAAATACGCAATCCATGCATGGAATATCCAGTATAGGGCCGGAATGTAGCAGATTTTCCACGATAGGTGGAAGGCTTGTCGACAGCACTGGTTCTAAATGCGTTAACCTGAGCCATGATGACTAAATCCAGTTCCGAGCGAGTGAGTTGAAGACAGTTGTTTCGGGTTTGTGATATGGTGGATAGTGAAAGCTGATTAGAGCAAGGAGTCTTCTTAGGTCCAAGATTACAGCCACAGGTTAGCTCCACAAATCGCCTGATGGCTTCTTCTTCCTCTTTGTCTTCAAAGCTCCTTTCAATAGGTGTGTCTTCACCTTCTGTAGACATAGGCTCTAAAACGTCACTTGATGGTCCTTCTTCCTCTTTGTCTTCGAATCTACTTCCACTAACCTAACAGTGATGCCTTCGCATTCTGTGAACATAGGCTCTAAACCGCCGACATAAGACTCACTTTCCGACATTCCCGACGACTCCGTTGATTCATTTGGCCGAATTTCCTCTTCGTTTGTGTCTTCAGCTACGCGTTCTTCTTCCAAGACTCTCGATCGTCCTTCCGCCTCCGTGGAAAAACTGCAAAGTAGCTCTAAGTCTTCGTCTTCGTTGTCAGACAAAGAATGAACGTGTTGTTCCCCGCAATCAACGTTATAATCCTTCTCAGCCAGTTTAAATTCTTCTTCGAGTTTCTCTAAAGCTGATGCTAAACTAAATCGATCCCGATGGGCCATACTAAGGTCGAATCTTGTCGAATAACGTATCAAACGAAAGCTCTAATAGCAAGGAAAAAC
>CAUJGJ010000313.1:6129978-6154978 GCA_963170055.1 Halisarca cf. caerulea | reverse complement strand
CTCATACTGTAATCATCATTTGACCATACAATTTTAAACACTTATTCACACATCATAAAATAGTAATAGGTCATCAAGTATATAAGTTGGAGTTGTACTTGTACAGTAACTGTTGTTGCTCACACACCTGTATGAAAGTGTAATTCCTATAGATCCTTTCAAATTTATCCATCCTATTGTACCTTTGTATTGTTGCACAGGTCATCTATTGAAGCCAGATGTGCTTTCAGTGATACCTAGCACTTACAATTTAACGGTTGCTTGGAAACAGTCATCACGGTGTTTTGAACAGTTTCAACTCACACATGAAGTACAATGGAAGAAGAAAGGTGATACAGAATGGGCTTCCTATGTCCTACCCTCTTCTACCACTCAACTCACCATCTCTGGACTGGCTGCAGCTACTTCGTATGATGTACGAGTGAGGGCTGTAGGAACTGATGTTGAATCCTCGACTATAACTTTTAGCCATTTCTCTAGCAGCAGTATTGGTACATTAACTTTATCAGGTAAGACAAGTTACAGTATTGCAACCATGCATATGCTGTTGTGCTTGAATTTGTATGTATAGACATATATTAACTGCAGATATTGCATCAGCAAATGAGTCCAACTTCAAAGATAATATCACTGTAATTGTGGCTATGTGTTTACAATGACCTTTCTGCATGCATGCTGCATGTTCATTCTTACACCTAAACGGATCAGGGAAAGATATCGTACTAGTAAACACTGTGCATGCATGTGTGCAAGTCATCTGCTAAGATGGCATAATTCTCCCAAAGCTACTAACTTAAAGTTTTGTATGAAGTTCAACAGTCATATATAGTCTGTTATATTATTATACTATTAAGCAATAGGAATCCTCCATGTAAGATTTATAACTTGTAAAGTTGCAATTGTTACTAGTTCAATGATAGGAATTAAGTTTCCATTAAAGTGCACATTGCATTGCATGAAGCTGCATGCCCTGGCCAACCTATATTTAAGGGTATATGTCTTGGGTAGGGATAATTATGGAGATATGCCATGATAACAAATTTCAATCTGACAAAGTTATGTATCCTTTTTCAGAGATGTGATTGAATAGCCCAAATGTCTGAGGAGGACTGTGCACTTATATATGTATGCTATAGTTATATCCTGGTATGAGCATGATATCCAGGTTATCGCCCAAGACCGAGGCAAAGCCGAGGTCACATGCAAGCAAGGACTTGGATATCATGCGAGTGAACCGGGATATAACTAACTTCTATCCCATGCAAATTCATTCTCTATTAGTAGACTTGATTGGCAATAATTGATTTAATTAACACCAAATTGACCAAATTGACTCTATTAACACCTGGTAGTTCTTACCCACGGGTTATAACTACCATACATGCCCATTTTTTCCCTTGATCTTTCAGAAACTGGGATAGAAGTGCATGGGGTTTACGACATGCATGTTAATACCTTGGGGGGGGGTACAGGGCTACCCCTAAGGCACGCTTCCAGCCCAACCCGATAAGTTATATTACCAGACATCCAGTGTCAGAGTTTACAGTAGCTTCACCCTCAGGCTGACATGAAACTGCATACCTAATTCTACTTTGCACCTGCGGGTCAACAGCCACCCCCACCCCTTTCACACCTGGTCCAATAAGCAGAGAAAATAAAAAGAAGACTTAGAAAGAAAAATCTAGCAGTTACAATCGAATAAAGGGGGCTTTATTCCCACAATCGTAATTAATCCAAGACACATGCAGTCCAATGGTGTGCATGTATCTTCAACATGCACAAGCACACTATGATGCTGGTCTTGACTACCACCACCCAGCAATAGTAGAAGTGCCGGCCATGGGGCTATGTACAGATACAGGTATTAACACCGTTAAATCCTATTACCTAAATATGCAGTTTAAGAGTCTGGGTATAAAAACACTTGTTCAATAGACTAATATGTAGAAATTGATGTACATGCAGAACTTAATAAACATAATATGCAGGTGCAAAATGGAATCTATATAATACACTAAATTACTAAACTAATTTATATCTATCATGTGCTGTATTCACAAAGTTCCTATATAATTTGCTGTGATCTTTATTACAGCAACAGAACCCCTGGCCATCAGTTTTGGAGTTGTTGGCTCTTTTCTTCTCTTCATTTCAACAATAATGCTCACAGCATTGGTCACTGTCTGCCTTTGCCTAAAATGTTGTCTGATTGTGAAACCCAGACTACAAGAAGGTACTATGCAATGTAATGCAGATAACAAGCATTAATATTGTAATATGCAGCTCATGTATGCAGTATATTATAATATAATTATATATAATAATATTGTATTTGTCATATATATATATATATATATATATATAACACCATCTTATGTCAACTGTTAAAATATTATTTAACAGGAATCTAACCATAATGT
Source organism: Halisarca cf. caerulea (assembly GCA_963170055.1). Lineage (NCBI taxonomy): Eukaryota > Metazoa > Porifera > Demospongiae > Chondrillida > Halisarcidae > Halisarca > Halisarca cf. caerulea. The sequence continues at coordinate 6,152,558 of CAUJGJ010000313.1, read as the reverse complement.
GCAAATTTGTACCCTCAATGGTACACCAGCTGCAACAGTTGGACATTCAGTCAATATATCAATGTTTTGTAAACAATCAATGATTGTTTTGTGTTTAGTTGTCCATTGTTTTCAAAACAATCCTTTGATGTTACCTTTGATCTTGCCAAGAGGTGCAAATTTGTACAATTTTGGCTGTTTTTCATAAAAAATATTTTAATGGTTTACATAAGATAGTGTTATATATATATATATATATATATATATATATATATATATATATATACACATTTGTCTTTGTTTTCAGGTTTCACAGTCTGATTGTACATATATATATATATATGTGTACTGTTGGTCTTTGCCGATCGGATGGCAAGCGTCCCGACGGTGTTACCATCATCCCATGGAAAAGAGGACGCCCCCTGACATGGGACGTAACCTGTTGGGATACTTTTGCCCCTTCGTATACCTCAGTTGCAGCATCAGGGGCAGGTGCAACTGCAAATCGTGCAGAAACCAGGAAAATGAGTCTCTACAGTGAACTATCTCGCACCCACTATTTCGTCCCCATTGGCATAGAGACCCTTGGTGCTTTCGGTGATGAGGCCCTGTCCTTCTTAAAAGAATTAGGACATTTAATGCAGGTCAAATCTTCAGAAACTCAATCATACCATTTTTTGTGTCAAAGAATCAGTATTATCATACAAAGGTTTAATTCTGTAGCAATTTTGTCTTGTAGTAAGGTGTAGATCTAGGTTAAACTTTGTTCTCTTAATTTGTTTATGTTGTATGTATTTATATAGTACCCCACTGTAAAAAAAAAAAAAAATTAAAAAATAAAAAATAAAAAAAAATAAATATATATATATATATATATATTATAATAATCATGGCATTGCATATATATCATTATATATTACATTTATTCCTTACAATACATATAGATTGCAAAGATGATCTCAGCACATCCAGTAAGGAACACCACAAGATGCATATGTCTCCTGAACATGGCAGAAGTAGTCCTGCCAATTCTACTGAGGGAAATGACTTTCAAATTGAAAGGATTGTTAATCCCAGCTATCTACCTTTTGAGATGTGTCATGAGAAAGTTACATATTCCAACCTTTAGATAGTTGTATAGATTCTGACCTTCATGCAGTGTCAATCAGATCATGAACATGGCTGGTTATTTGACAATATAGGGCAGCTAGTTCAATTTCAATAATATATATCTTATTCTTGTATTTGATATCAAAATTAAAGGTATCATCTATAAAGGAGTTATCACGTTTTAAATTGATGAAATCGTTTCATTTGTATTGAATCAGTCTTCATTATGCTATCTTCTTATAGGATAGGTATAATGAGCCATCCAGCTGTTTGCAAAGCCATGATATGGTAGCTAGCAATATATTCACAGATTGTATCAATCACATGCATGCCTGCATGATGAATAGATAGTGTATATGTCGTGGTGAACTGGTCCACAATAAAAATTACAGGATGGTTGCCTTATACATGCAGTCCCATTCCATCATTATATATATATATATATATATATACATATATATATATATATATATATATATATATATATATATATATATATATAATATGTTTGTATGTGTATATATTATATACAATGTCATGCATGTATGTGTGTAGCTTTTGCGTATGTATATATGTATGCATTATCTGCTGCATCTGCATGATCACAATCATCGTCTTTGTTTATGCCTTGGTGTTTAATTTATTATATCCAGCCATTGAGTTGGCCCCCTTGGTTATACTTTTTATGCCTGATGAATTGCAGAATGGTGACCTGATTCACCATGTAATCAATATAATATTATTATGTACTGTGCATATCACGACATTGCATGTATAGACTCTATACAAGCCTGTATAAATGTAGTACTTATCATCCCCTTAGAACCTCTGGCGCCCAAGATTGCTTTCATCAACTGCACCTTAAATGACAGCATTACTTTCAACTGGACCCACAATCAAAGAGATTGTTACTGCAACAATACCATTTTTAATGTGTCATGGACTAACATCAATAGCAGTTTAGAGAGTTTTTCAAATGTCACTAATGAGCCCAATTATATCATTCAGAATGTTCTTCAAAATGGCAACTACAGCATCACTGTTCAGTCCCAGGTACAGAATGTCAGAAGTGCAAGTGATTCACAGAATGTAACTACTGGTAAGTCTAAATTTATATTTGCAGTACCAGCCAGAAAATTTGTCATAAAATCACAAATTATGTTATGTGTAAATGAATCTGGAAGTACGTGTTTTGTGTATAAGCTGTGCATGCATATAGACACATATTATCCATGTTGCTAGTGTGTGTGCCATATTCAATTATTTGTATGTATCTATATATTCACCTCCTACACCACAGTCACATAAAACTGTCAAATATAGAATGCATGCATTGGGGACAATACATATAAATTGAATATCATATACTTTGTCATTTGTAGAGGTGCTTTTGGAAGGCTTCAAATGGGAGTAAATTTTGAGACATCACACCTTTTCCTTTGCATGTATAGAGACTTGAGGATTATTATATTGAGTCCTGCTTCCATAAAGCTCTACTCATTATTATAATGCTATGATATGTAAAAATGTATATGCTGGATAAAAAAAGTAGCTGCTAGCTATATACATACATATGCATGTGCTGTTCATTGCTTAATATTTAACATTATTGCTTTTGTGCAGGCCAACCTCGAGTTACTAGTTCCAGCTGTGCAATTTGCTATGATAGAAACTTTACTTTGTGGTGTGAGATTTCAGCAATGCATATTGCCCAGAACAATACTATTAACTGGATACACAACTCAAAAAACATAAGTGATTCTACCAATTTCAATACATCAAGTGATGGTCGATATCTGATTATTAGAAATGTGACAGAAGGAACAATCGGTGACTATGGATGCCGCATTGTCTTGAATGACGAAACCTACATAGAAGGAATGTCTTACAATGTGACACCTTTTGGTAAATGCATGAATGTATAAAATTTAATAGCTATACATATTATATAATATTATATATGTATATAATATATACATATTATATATAATATATATATATAATACAATACATAGGTATATATATATATATATATTTATATATATATGTATACCTATGTAACTAGGCACTTGTACACTTGTAGCAGCACTTATACTCTGTCTCACCAATGGGCTCACTGCACTATACAGTCTCTAACTCTATGCACTTCCCTATCTGACAGTTGCATGTGATATAAGTGGCATATAGTCATGCAATTATTACAATTATTTTAGAATTTCCCATCCTTCCTGCACCATTCACACTATTTTCTTCATGCACACACTACATGTATTATAGATAAACCAAAGAAACCCACAATCATAAGGTTACTGCCTGTGGAGGAGTCTGTCGTTTATGTATCATGGCAACATGAAAATTCCTGTTTTGAGGATCACGCATTTTACTTCATTGTAAGCTGGAATAGTGCAATGTCAGGTAACAGTTCTCAGATGAGTGCAACTGTGAATGACACAAGCTATCTCATTCGTGGCCTAACTCCTTGCACTGAGTACACAATTTGTGTATCAGCCGTGAGTACGTCTAACCAAAATGTACAGAGTGAAGAAAACTGTGATAGAGAAAGTAAGACATATACATGTGGCCAACTACAATGGCATGCAGCTTTGTTGTATAGAGGGACTTCAATATATATATGTGACCCTATATAAAAATGGAACCAAGCTATATAGGGTTGGTGCATGCAATTATAGAGAATGAGGTGAAATGACTGTGAAATGTAAGGGTGTAGTGGTTCTTAGCTATATAGGTGATGTAATCTCGTATATATTCAGCTTGTTATACCATGCATAAGTATATCTAGGTACACTGCATGGTGTCAGTGCATGCTCATTCATGACACTTGTCTAAGAAGTGAATTGTGTCTGTCATGAGTGAGAGAACATTATATTATATATTTCAAAGATAAAGACTCTGCCTGCACTTCTGTTTTTGTCTTATATATTCCACAGCAACTTGCAAATCATCTCTATCTCAGATTGCAGCATACCTAGCTTTGCTTGTGATTGCATCCCTTGCATTGATCATTGGGGTTGCAATTGTGTGTGGGGCCATAGTCTATCTGTGGTGGAAGATATCCAAACGATGTCATGTCAATCATGCATATACTCCAGATCAAAGTATGTTTACTGTAATTGAGATATCCATTTGTATATGCATAGTTATACAGCACCATTGCACATTGATTCTACATTGTGTAGTATAATACATAACAACTGCATATATACACCCACACCACAGGCCCCATACAGTACATAGTTTTCATTCAATTTGCATTGCAGCTCATATATTTTCATTGTAGTACTGAGTCTCATAATTAGTATTAGTATACATATATATATAAATATATTATATATATATTGACATTTTATCAGTACAAATTGGATGTTAGAGTATGCATGTGTTATTCACACAGTACAGCTGTTTGTGCTTCAAGTTACTGATGCTATGAATCGACATGGAGTAAAGATCCTCTCCGTACAAGGACAGTGTGTGTCTTCAGACTGTGATCCTTGCTCCTGTGAAAGAGCAACCTCTGTTGTGGATGTGTTCGGAGCTTTCCAGAATAAGACTATTGCATTGGGTTTCATTAAGGGAGAAGGGAAAGACCGCCAGACATTTCTCTATGAATTCTTCCATCAGTGCAACTGGCTATCTGTTGACTACAGCATTGCTTTGTGGGTTGGACAGACCATCCCACGGAATGTTAGGATAAAATTTGTAGGAGATCTACAGAGAAAAGAGGATTGTAAAGTTAGCATTCTTCCTGTAAATGGATTTCCTTGGAAGGGGGACTCCAGAGAGAGAAAAATTTTCTGTGGATTATTGCATGCTTTGCTGCACACGGATGTGAGTATCCTAGCTTCCATGTCCCATGCATGCATTAGGAGTACCCTATATACAATGTCTTTGATTCACTACATGTTCAATGTACTGTGACTGTATGATAGATTGGATACCATCTGGAGGAAATTCATGTTAAAGATCTACTGAAAGAATGTGATTTGTGCGAGCAAGAAATCCATGCTGCCATGCTGCCTTGTCCTTCGGTTAACATTCATAGATTACTGAAGCATCTGTTTACTGTGCAACCCCCATCCAGCAGTACTAGTGTTGCATGTGCAGAGGTCAGTTTAGTTCTCTCTCTATATATATTATAATATATATATATATATATATATATATATATATATATATATATATGTATATATATGATATATGATATAATATAATATAATAATATTATGCATTATGTAGTATGCATGTGCAAAGTTGATACAGTCCAACCTCTCTATAACAAACCACCTCAGGACTGCTGAAAGTGTTCACTATACTGGATATCTCAGGGAATTCTCTTCTACATTAGGGTTAAATATAGTAAATAGGTGTATGCAGTCTAGCTATATATATGCTTGATAATAAGAGTTCATTGTATCCAGGATTCACTATATGGAGAGGCAGGTTCAACTGTATACCATTTGCAAATCTATAAGTATTATGAATAATCCGCATAAATATTATACAATCACTGACATACCATACTTTTGCTTTCTACTTTCAGGTTACACATGGTGTAAGACCTCCCATAAAAAGCATGTATGCCAGTCCATTCACTACCATGGTAAATTCACTGTGTGCAGTATGTGTGTCAGTGTGTGTGTTGTGTGTGTGTGTGTGTGTGTGTGTGTGTGTGTCAGTGTGTGTGTGTGTGCTTGTGTGTATATGTGTTTGTGTGTGTGTGTGTGTGTGTGTGTGTGTGTGTGCGTGTGTGTTTGTGAGTGTGTGTGTGTGTGTGTGTGTGTGTGTGTGTGTGTGTGTGCGTGTGTTGTGCGTACATGTGTGTGAGTGAGTGTGTGTGTGTGTGTGTGTGTGTGTGTGTACATGTGTTGTGTGTGTGTTTGTATGTGTATGTACATGTGTTGTGTGTGTGTGTGTGTTGCATGTGTGGGTGCGTGTGTGTATGTGTGTATGAATTCTATCTACATACCTTCAGGGAACAGGCAGCAATGATAAAACTCCCAAACCAAGCATATATGCCAGTCCATATGCTACTCTGGTGATTTTGCTGTATACAGTCCATGCTGTCTTTGAACGCAACTGTAACTTAGTGTTTTGAAATGTTTGGACTCCCATGCATATTATTATGTATATGATATACATAATATTATGCGGCTGTCTACTTTGTACAGGAAAGTCTTGAAGCAATGCAGTCTATTTCTGAGCCTACCTCTGCTAGTTGTAATCACCCCCTTTTCCCAGCCACAGATCAAGATACTACTATGAGATTTACTGCTAATAGTGGAGAGCATACTGGTGAGCATTCGGTATTGTATTCTATAAGGAGACTCAGTATAAGTTGCAGTTTTAATGGCTAAATTTTACTGGCAAAATATGAGGTGCGACTTATGCACTGAATAGTTCATTATGGCTGATGAAATGGTAATGCTGTTCAAACCATGGTGTGACTTATACAGAGGTGTGACTTATATATATACCCCATAAAATACGGTATTTGTGCATACATGCAAATCATAATATTATATGATTGATAATTAATTCAGTCCATGCATGTGCCATATCTATACTACATGAGCACTGTTTTATTTTGGATATATAAATTTGCTCATCCTTGATCCCAGTGCTCGGAGTAGCCTTTGTCAAAGGTGTGGTATCTGTACTGGAGATCCTTCATGCCGACATCCTCTCTGTTGGAGGGCAGTGTAGACGAGCTGAGTGTCAAGATGGTGGCAACTGTACACATGTGAACACCTTCCAACCTGATATTGCTGGGGTGTTTGGAGAAACCTCTTTTGTCATCAAATGTGTACTATATCGTCATGATGGAACCATCATGGCAGACCAATTGAAGACATTATATGATGTCAGAAAGGGCATGGGACTTTCCCTTGGTCTCCTAGTGTATGACCAAACAGACGGTACCCCTCAAGTGCCGAGTCAGCAGATTCCTCCCAACTGCTTGCTGGTTCCAGTGGGTGCATTCAAGTGGGACTGTCAGTGGGTGAGGAGTACTCTCCTAGCTCTGTACGGAGGTCTGTGTACTCCACTGACTCCTGAAACCAGCCCACCCACACAAGAGGGTATTGTGTATACTGAAGTTAAAATTGGCAAGGACCATCCTTGCAAGCCTCCTGCTCTAGAGCTGAATGTGATGTACACGGATATAGTAGACATTGGGGATAAGGCTGTGAGTATGTGTGGTGTAAATGTGTATAATGTGTATACTGCATGTGCATGGAGTAAATAGTACAAGCCAGTACATGTGTGTGACTACAATAGTAGGCACAATAGTTTTCAGTGGAAGGGTGTGTATTGTAAGCATATCCACAATTTCGCATTTTGTACAGACTGCATGACACTGTACTGTATACATTCTGGCTGTGTGTACATAACATTGTGATCTAATACATATAATATAATATTATATATAATATAGTGTACTTGTATATTTACTGTAACCTGCCACAGGCTGAAGAAGCAGAGAACAAACCTCCTCCTCTTCCACAAAAGAGAAAAATCACTCCACCAGGTGGGTACACACTGGCACAGCATGTGCTGTAGACAGTGCAGTATTGTCCACACCATGTGCCTTCACTGAGCTCTCTGTCTCCACTGGTAGATCCTAGAGACATCCAGTTCCAGTCAGATGTCATTGAAGTATTGGAGGAGATTGGAGTGACTGTTGACATGAAGGACCAAACTTGGTTCAAAGGAACTTACAAGTCACTGGAGTTCCTTGCTGCCTGCAGGGGAGAGCCAGACCACGATCTCAAGACAACTGATGTTCATGTGGTGCTAGGAATCAGGACAAAGATGGCCGTCACTAGAGTTGTCTTCATCTGTAATTCAGACACTATCCCAATGAATTCCCTATTGAAGCTGGATGAAGCAAAATGTGGATTAGTCAAAGCTTTTAGACATGGAAGTGAGAAGTGGAAGGGTCGACTGATCCAGAGATTTAAGGAGACAATTCAGGAGTGGCTGTCTGAAGACGTAAGATATTTTATGTACCTATTATGTAATAATTATACATGCATGCAGTATACTGTTTGTGTGTGTGTTATTTCTCCAAGAATTTGCCTGAACAATTGCAAAGCTTAAATTGCCTGACTCACCATAATATTATGCCTGATAGGACTTTTGTCTCTTCACCATTTGCTCTTTAAGTCTGCAATGCATTATAATATTATATAGATACATACATGTATATAATAATATATAATTATCATCAACCATATACCATGCATTATAAAAATGAACTGACAATTTTTCTTTTTCTTGCAGGTATAATATAATTACTAACTAAAGGAGCAAAACAATGTCTGAAATAGTTCAGAAATAATACTTATTAGTAAGAATAATCCTGGTCGTAGAGGTCTTATTGATATAAAACTGGTATGCACTGTTGAGAAAAGAATAAATTGTGTGAATGCCAGTTGTTTATAATATTATATAATAATACTACATATTATTTAGATCTGTATACGTAATATGTCATTGTCATGACTGTATGATCCATGCATTTATATACAATGTCATGCACTTGCACATATCTATATATACTCCACAGTACTAATATGTATAAGGTAGGGTTATTGCTCAAGACTGAGGCAAAGCGGAGGTCACGGGCGATGACCTGAATATCATGCGAGTGAACCGGGATATAACTAACTTCTATCCCAGTTTGTGAAAGATCAAAGGAAAAACTGGGCATGTATGGTAGTTATCCCCCGGGTAATAACTACCAGGTGTTAATCAATAGTCAATTTGGTGTTAATCAAATCAATTTTTGTCAATTAAGTCTACTAATTGAAAATCAATTTGCATGGGATAGAAGTTAGTTATATCCCGGTTCACTCGCATGATATCCAGGTCATCGCCCACGACCTCGGCTTCGCCTCGGTCTTGGGCAATAACCTGGATATCATGCTCGTACCGGGATATAACTATAACTTCTATCCCATGCAAAGTGATTTTCATTTTGTAGACTTGATTGGCAATAACTGATTTTATTAACACCAAATTGACTATTAACACCTGGTAGTTATTACCCGGGTGATAACTACCATGCGATCGTGCACAGTTTTTGTTTTGATCTTTCACAAACTGTGATAGAAATATATATATATATTATATAATTATTATTTTTATTTTCATTATTATTTTTATACAATGCATGCACACATGAATACACAGTATATACAGTTACAATTAAAAAACGTAATTTACTAATTTAAAACTATAAACTAGCACCTATAAAGACTTACAAGAAACTAAAATTCACGATCCTATAACTCATGCAATTAACAGCAGTTGAACAAAATCAACAATACATCAGTTAGTCAATATATCATCAAGTGCAGAAGATTGCTGCAGATTTCCTAGGGTACTCAGGGGTAATGGCCTGGATATCATGTGATTTATACCGTAAAAAAATAGTGATACGAAAAGAGCAGCTTCTTGCTGAATAAGATTATTTAAACCCGTTCACAGTTAAAAGTATTTTCGAGCAAGGAATATGGGTGGGTAGTCTCGGTCCCAGACCAATCCGCCGTATTTTTTATTATATGGACGGGCATTATATGTTTTGTATTCGTTGCGTCACCACTGACTCCGCCTCCCTGACACAACCTTTGATACACAATGTTACCAGACCATTCCCGCCCGTTATAATAAAAAATGGGTCTCACTACTCTCACATAATCCTATGCGGATGACGTCATCAAGCATGATGTAATTACATTGTCATGATGACGTCACCTCTATACTTTTGGTGGCAAAACAGCACGGGAATTCTACACCAAGAGATGTCGTGGAACAAGAATCTCAAGCAAGTTGGTCAGTACTTCACTGGGTATGTTGATGACTTGCAAACAGTGTTAGAACTGCACAAGATTGACACTGTTTCAACATTTGGCACAAGAACATCAAGAAAGAGCAGCATTGCAATCAATACAAAGCAGTCAGATGCTACTGATGACATCAATAACGAGGTACAAACAGAAAAAAAGAAAATACTAATAAATATAGCATAATCTGATATTCATAAAACACACATATATACACATAAATTTATTCTAGGATGCAGAGGTGTCCAAGAAGATTCCTTCTTTATTCTGGACAAAGAAAGGAGAGAAACATGTCACATTTGATGGCACACCATTCTGTGTGTCTGAACACAGAATTCTGGACTGCCAGTTTGGCAGCCAATATTACCAACTCAATGAGCCCAAAGGCATACGCCATCTCCTGCAAGGCACTAGGAAGGTTGGTTGCCATGCCCACATCGAGATCAAAACTTGTACACTCTTTCCAGAATACAGACTACAAGAAAATTAAGACCAATCAAAGTGGAGGCAACGCTGCCTAAGGGAAGATTCCTTGAAGAGATTAACTGCAGCTCTAAACTCAGGGGAAGAACTGCAGACAATAAAAAAGCATTTTGTGTCGCTGCCAATTAAAGAGGCACACACTATAGAAATGTACTAACCACGATAATCTGAGACGAAACATCGCTGTTTTGCCAATGTGCTATAAGCAAGATGTCTGTTATACCATCTAGCGGTTTTGGATTTTCCTTGACCAATCCCGTGATGGGAAGTTTCCAAGGAACATCCGTTACTGCTCTGCCCAGTCCTACTGATGAAGGGTGGAATTCCCAGAAAAGGCATAAGGCCTTTTCTGGGAATTCCACCCTTCATCAGTAGGACTGGGCAGAGCAGTAAGCATTGGCAAAACAGCGATATTTCGTCTCAGATTATCGTGGTTAGTAGTATACATTTTTATCTACCCTAGCTTTAGTTGGAGCTTTTTAGAAGTAAGAACAGAATTTTAGAATAGTTGCGTCTTTACGCGTTGAAGTCCTCTCTTCTTACTGTGAGAATTTGCCACCATGATGGTGCTTTTTTATGGTATGCATATATGGTCAAAGCACAACTACAACCCTTTTGCTGAGGCACACACTATGCATACAGTGGGGAAATGGAGTGGGTTTACTCAAAAGGTGAATCAACAAATAATCCAGAAAATTCATGAAATGGTGTCATGTGGGATTACTGACATGAGCGAAGCTAAAAGAGGGCTACGCTTACATATGGAGCAAACAAAACAAGAACTGGGGGCAGAGCCTGAGGTTACAAACAGGGCATTTTACCCTACAAGCTCTGACATACGTAACCACATTTTTAAGGCAAAGCAAGCCTTAGAACTCTCTAAACTGGATCAAGAAAACTTGAGGCTAAAAATTACGCAATGGGAAAAATACCCATTACAAAAATTTCACTTTAGGCCATATAAATCTAGGATTGCCCCTGACAGTACAGACGACACTACAGTGGATGAGGATGCATATGAAGAGACATTTCTGATGGTTCACCAACAGAAATGGCAGCAAGATTTACTGGTGAAATACGGAAACACCACAACACTTATGGATGCTACTTATCGAACCACAAAGTATGACCTTCCACTATTCTTTCTAGCGGTAAAAACCAATGTTGGGTACACTATAGCTGCAGAATTTGTAATCTAGTCAGAAACAATTGAGCAGATAGCTGAGGCCTTGGAAATACTCAATGGCTGGAATCCAGGGTGGAGTCCAGCCTACTTCATGATAGATTACTCAGATGCTGAATACAGTGCATTATGCCAATCCTTCCCTAGCACAAAAGTCTATCTGTGTGACTTCCACAGGGAGCAGAGTTGGGAACGCTGGGTCAAGGTAGGCTTTAGAGTGCATTTTAAATCACTACTGGTGTTACGTATGCATGGTGCTATGTGTGTACTAGGATACTAAACATGGACTCACCCGGGAGGAAGCCGATACACTGTTGGGCCTCCTCAGGGAATGTGCGAATGCACCTTCAAGCACTTCCAATAGTAGGGAGCTATTGTTCTTGTCAGCAAAGAAGGCCCTGATAGAATCAGATATATGGAAGAAACACACGTCAGTACAAACATGGCTGATGACAAAATGGCTAGCAGTAAGGGAATGCATACAACACAAACACACACACACACACACACACACACACACACACACACACACACAGTCACGCACACATGCACACACACACACACACACACACACACACACACACACACACACACACACACACACACACACACAGTCACGTACACACACACACACACACACACACACACACACACACACACACACACACACACACACGCACACATACATAAGTGTTTCTTGTAACCCAGATATTCTGTTTCCCAGAGATGGGCTAGGGCATTTCGGGATCAGGAGTATCATATGGCAGTAAATACAAACAATAGCATTGAGGCACAAAACAAGCTTCTGAAGTACAGCTACTTGCCAAAGAAGAAGACTGTGACCCTGTCAGGAAGTTTTACCCTGCTCATTGAGAGATTTTTGCCTGACATCTACCAGAAATACTTATTTGAAACTTCAAAATGTCCAAATTCTATCACACATACAACAGCACTGTTCCTGAATACCTAAGAGGCCGACCACAGGATCTGATACTACATTGTTTGGAAAGGAAAACAAAAAGCAGAAAGTTTTCCAAAGAGGATATTGTGTGTACAAATGAAGAACTTGGGCAGTTTGAGGTTCGTGGGCACTCCAGCAAAATCCACACCGTGTCATTTGGGAAACCATCTGAACATCCAGAATGCTCATGCAAAGACTGGCTGGCCTGGCACATACCTTGCAAGCATTTCTTCACAATCTTTGAGCACATGAGAGGTTGGAGCTGGTATTCTTTGCCAGAATCATTTCTGTCCAATGAATACATGTCAGCTGACACACGTGCCTTGTCTGGTGCATAGCAGAGCAACTTGCCTACACCTACATGTTTAGAACAGGAACCAATGGCTGTTGTGAGTGATCACGAACCATCACAGACAGTAAAAGACAACATTCCACCACATGTGAGTGTACACAGGAAACATGCAAGTATATAGTGAATATTAATCACATATGTCTTTGATATATACATCTTACTTCACATATTATGTACGTATGCAGGTTTCTAAACCAGTAGCATCCAGAATTAGGACAGAAATTCGAGTCACACTGAGAGTCATCGAGTCTCTGACATTCTCCACCAATGATGTGAAAATTCTAGAGGATCTATTACAGGAACTTACCAAAACTACTAAGAAGGTTAAGGAGAGTTTACCTAAGGAAGATGGATTGGTTATACATCCTACAGTTCTTAAAGACAAAGCTATTAGTAAGCAAATCAAGCTGAAATATCTAAAAATGCATGAAAAGGCCAAAACATATGGGAGGCTGGTGGAAGGAAGTAGAGTGGGCCGTAAGAAGCTGGATTCCCGATACAGACACAGAGTAGGCAAAAAACCAAATACACTACGGAAGGTATTGATGACTAAGTTGTACATACTTGTATGTACCTTCCCCTTACCCAAGCTCACTGCCCTAATTCTAACAAGGGTACATGGTTTCAATAGGAGAGCGCACAGCTTCCAAAGGAGGGTGCATAAATTTTATAGAAGGGCGGTCCTGCCCTCCTATGAGGCTTTGGCTAAAACACTGATCATATGTATACTGCCCGTTTCATTGGCTTACGCATACACGTGTTCGTACGTATGTACATTCATGAAAACTACATACATTTGTCATCATGTATGTATTATACGTACACAGGCAAACCAAGATACTAAAAGCAGCAGCATTCCAGGAACAGTCACAATGCCTCATTCTGGCACTTTACAGAGAAGGTAATGTCAAACCATATGCATGTACGCAATGTAATTATTATGCCATGTTTGTGACTATGAGAGATTACCAGACATACATTTCCATCCATTCCCACCAAATGCCAAACCACAATATTCTCATGTCATGCACATGTACATACATATCAATGCATATGTATGTTTGTATGCTTTGTGCAGCAGCAGCATCACTGTAAACGTTGTGGCAGTGAGTGCAGATCAAACAAGAACAGCTGGAGATGCTCTTCCATCTAGTGTGCCAGCCAGTACAAATAGAAGGAAACGATGCGGGAAATGTATTGGATGTATGACAATGACTGACTGTGGAAGGTGCACTTACTGCTTAGATAAGCCAAAATTTGGTGGTCCCGGACGACAGAAGCAGACATGCAAGGAACGAAAGTGTCATGACATGCTAGGTATGCACAATCACCTCACATGAAATATATATGTATGTACACATGTACAATAGCTACAAATGCATGCACAGCTGATGACTACGTAATTCTAAAACACAACCCATGCAGCATTGCCAAACAAAAGACACCAGCCAGTACACTATACAGGTGCTAAAAGGCTCAAGTTAAGTCTTCACAAGAAGAAGGCCAAGTAAGCATCTGTTCAGTATGTAATGTGCTTGTCTTCGACACATTCACTAGTACACCTTTTGCGGTACACTATACAGGTCTAATGCACCCTCCACAACCAGTACACAACATCAACCTACAACTGTTATGGGAAGGATTAACAGTACGTCGCTAAAAATTGTTGAAATCCTAATGTGAAATTCAAACTTTTGTGTACCACAGAACGATGGAAGGAAATGCAACGTGATAAAGAAATCAATCAATTTGGATTTGATCATGTAGTGGATCTAACAGAAGTACGAACATCCACATATGATCATTCACATGATGAGATATAAACAATACTGCTAGTAAACGACCAGTGACAATACATGAAAATACTTTTACGTACATGTACGTATTTTCCCTATACAGAGTGACCCAGAGCTGAATGCAAACTCTGCTCATGGGGACTCAGATGTGCTACGTTCCAATATTGAGTATGGACCAAACAGAGTAGATTTGAAGAGTGAAATTGACCGTCAGTTTTCAGAACTTACTTCTGTTAAACATGGTTCACAGACAATATGGTATATGTTTGCACACAGAAAGTAATGTTGTATAAATAGAGCGCAAAGCATACATAATACACTTGGTAGTCACTTCGCAATACAATAGTAATACAACTACAAAATGTCAATTTTTTATCCCTACCTTGCATACAGGGATAGGCTAATAACAAAGGATGAAATTCACAGAACGCTGCAGCAAGCACACCAGCAAGTGAGTGAACAAAACTTGCTCTGAATGCATGCACATAATGCAATATGTGCATCAAAAGATATTTGCCACTAAATGCATGTGCATAACTAGGGATATTTTCAAAAGTTACTAAATGGAGAAATATTAAGCAAATACTGGAACAATGGCCAAACCTCAAGTGATCGTCACCGCTTAGGATTAACAGCCAATCTCAACAACTTTCTCCATGACCAACAGGTATGCACATGCATGTGTTCTTTCATACAACTGAAATGCACAGAATCTAGTAGTTATGGACTTTAATGTGTAAACCTAGTACATACATACCTTACCATATTTACGTACGTACATATTACATATCACTTTCTAGGAACAGGAAGTGCTACTATTTCTCACAGAAATGGCCTTAGCAATGTCACAAATTCAATGGGACTTAAAACTAGCTAAGAGTGTTGCTTGGTCTGTACTTTTCCCTGAGGTTAGCACTGCACATGCATACACAATGTCATTGTGTACTCACTAAATTACCAATTGGAAATAAGCATGTACGTATGTACACACACATACACACACACACACACACACACACACACACACACACACACACACACACACACACACACACTTGCATGCACACACACACACATATATATACAGTAAAACCTGTCTATAGCAACCACTCAAGTGACCAAGTGAAGGTGGTCTCTGTAGACAGGTGGTCCTTGTACAGAGGTGCATTAGTATCAATTAAGTGGACAATGAACCAGCCTACCATAGTCTCTATAGACAGGGGGTCTTTATATGCAAGTGGTCTTCAAGACAGGTTTCACTGTATGTACATATGTATGTATGTATGTATGTATATGACTACTGGAATTCACTATACAGGCACTAATTCTATTGATTCAAGTAACTTAAGGGATTACACACCAAAAGGCAACAGAACTATATAGTTCTTGCAAAGATTTAACGATTGTGGTGAGATATGGTACAACTGTGGTACTTCTTCACATGATACACACAATTTTCTTATGTGATAACCATGTACATATGCCAAATGAAGATGGGAAGAATAGTTCCAAAAGAAGTTACTATTCGGAAGCCTTGGGTTAATTTGAATTCTACATGCTGGTGGGATTAGTCACCATTACAGAAAAGAATAGTGAGAAAATGCAATATCAATGTAGCATGTGTACTATCAATCTGGACCCTATAGAAACCATTTTAATTATTCAGACTTGTGATAATTACACCATCTATGATTCCACCAACCAAACAGGCAATGAAAGTCTTAAACAAAGGGAAGAAAGGTCATATCCCAACCATTGCAAGAGGGCTAGGGCCTATCTATAACAAAGACATCACCAGCCTTGCACCAAAACAGTGGCTCTCTGATGCGGTAAGCCTCAATGGACACACATGTACATACATACGTACGCATGGCCGTAGCAAACGCCCAGGCTGGTCAGGCTTTAGCCTGACCACTTTTTAGCTGACCCTGAACATTGTTGGTACCCTTTTATCCCACCAGGGGATGGAAAACAACAAAACAGTTAATTAATAAAGGCATTTAACACCCAACATCACATAATACCTATTGTAAAACATTTAAGACAGTAAACGCCTGATTACTTGGAGAATAACAGTTTTTCTTTAGTCTATATAGATCTTCAACGCAGAGGAGCTTTATGCACCATTTTTGTCTAGTTCAGACCACGTGTCTCTGTTACCTCATATAGACACATTCCCACATTGTGTAATCATCAACCACGTGTGTTAAATCATATGGATGGAAGACATCACTTGCGCAGTCGACCTTTAAAGATTGTTTATTTCCTTTGCTGTTTCTGTCATCAGCCAGGCTGGCTACAGCAACAAATCCTAACCCGCTACCTATTCGTGTACCTAATCACCCATCAGACACATTTATATTTCCAAAGCGTAGCTTTGGGCTGAAGAATCCCCAGAAGCGTTCCTGTCAAGCGTCTTGGTTTAAGAAGTGGACTTTTCTCCATTATGATGAAGCTAATGACCTTGTTTTTTGTTATATCTGCAAACAAGCACATGAAAAGAACCTGCTAAAAGTGACCAACGCAGAGCCATCGTTTGTAAGTTATAGTTCTTTAAAATGTATGATGAATGGCCCAAGTTATAGATATACTGATAAGCATGTTGTATGCATTTCTTTTAGATAACACGCGGTTTCTCAAATTGGAAGGATGGAATTGCTAGCTTTTCGGCTCATGCTAAAAGTGCTTGTCACCGGCAGGCTGTGGACGCTGTGATAACTTTGCCAAAAACAACCAATGACATTGCTGAACAGTTGTCATCCTTGCATGCTACAGAAAAACAGAACAATACCAAGGCATTGATGCAAATTCTGTCAACTATCAAGCTCTTGTGTAGGCAGGGCCTGCCCTTAAGAGGGGATAAGGATGAGAGTGACAGTAATTTTATGCAGCTGCTCCTCTTAAAAGCAGAATTAGACCCCATATTAGCACAGTGGCTGAAAAGGAAAGAAAATGTATACACTAGTGCAACAATTCAAAATGAAATTATAAAGATAATGGGAGTCACTATCCTCCGGGAGATTGCCAGCACAGTCCAGAAGGCACCTTTCTATGTAATAATGGCAGATGAGACCTCTGATATTGCAAACAAAGAACAAGTTACTTTGATACTTCGTTGGGTATCAGAATCATTTGAAGTCCATGAGGAGTTCATAGGGTTATACCAAGTTGATGCCATTGATGCGAAAACTTTGACTGCTGTCATTACAGATACTCTACTTAGAATGAATTTATCCACTACTAAGTTAAGGGGACAATGCTACGATGGGGCAAGCGCCATGAGTGGTGCCAAGAGTGGTGTTGCCAAACGAATTATTGACCTGGAACCAAGGGCAGTTTTCACTCACTGCTATGGCCACTCATTAAATTTAGCAGCCAGTGATACCATTAAGGGCTCAAATATCATGAGAAATTCTCTCAGTACTGCTCACGAGATAACTAAATTAATCAAGTTTTCACCAAGGCGAGATGCAATATTTCGGAATTTGAAAGAAACGCTACCATCCAGCTCTACAACTGGGATACGGGTACTTTGTCCCACCAGATGGACAGTCAGAGCAGATTCATTGAGGAGTATTTTAGACAATTACACTGCCCTTGAGGAAACCTGGATGGAGGCAGCAGCTATTGCCAATGACTCGGAGACCAAAGCTCGAATCCACGGTGTCTCAGCCCAAATGAAATCTTTCGATTTCATTTTTGGCGCTATTTTGGGTGAAACTCTGCTCAGGCATACAGATAACCTAAGTCGCTCTTTACAGAAGAAGACACTTTCAGCAGCAGAAGGACAAGTTCTGGCATCAATGACTGTTGACACTCTGAAGCAAATGCGAACTGATGATTGTTTTGACTTGTTTTTTAAGAATGTCAAAGATAAGGCGCATTCATTTGGAGCTGGTGAACCAAAATTGCCACGACAAGCAAAACGTCCAAGGATTAATCCTGCTGAAGACATGTCAGAAGAGAAGTTTTATCGTCAGATTTATTTTGAAGCACTGGATCTCATTGTTTCTTTTTTGACTGATCGTTTTGATCAGCCTGGGTACAGAATTTACCGAAATCTACAGATTCTGCTATTCAAAGCTTTGAACAAAGAAGAATATGAGGAAGCGCTTGAGGTAGTGTGTGACTTCTATCAGGATGATTTCGACAAAAACTGTTTACGTGCCCAGCTACAGGTGTTTGCAACCAATTTCAAGCTAAGTCCTATGAAAGACCACGAGTTAAGCATCTTTTCGGTAAGAGATTATTTCAAAATCTTGTCCAAATCACAAGTGGACCTACTTTCCGAGGTTGCACGCCTGCTTCAGCTAGTGCTGGTTATGCCAGCAACTAATGCTACTTCAGAAAGGTCTTTCAGTGCACTCAGAAGAGTCAAGTCTTATTTAAGGTCAACAATGCTGCAAGAGCGTCTCAATTACTTAATGCTACTACATGTACATAAAGAATATACAGATGCAATTGATCTTAAGCATATTTTAAACGAATTTGTCAGTATTAAAGCACAGCGTAAAAACACCTTTAAGACATTTTCTTGAAGTATACCCTGCATGAAAGTCTATACATGATTGACATGTTCAAATTCAATTTTGTGATTTAACGTAATGACATTGTAAAAATGTGTACAATCCTGCAAAACGTCACATATTATTTATGCATGTCTTATATATATATTGCATAATATTCAATTTGCAATATAGTTGTCAGGTTACTACATGAGTCAGCCTGACCACCTTTAAAGTGTTTGCTACGGCCTTGGTACGTACATCCAAACAACTACCTTCCATTCTAAAGTTTGTGAACGCCTTTCTCAAATTAATGGCTCTATCAGCTTCAAAGGTATCACAGAAACATACTGATCTAATAATTACATACGTATATTATTTTCACCATGGACAATTATTAGTAAACTTATATCCAACATTTATATCCTGTAGGGAAAAACCACTGTGCGTAAAAACCACTAGCTACTTTTATACCAAATGGGACACTGGGGACTTAGAAGCACTGGACAAATGGTTTAAATCTGTATGTTGTACAGTGCAACAATTGTAATAGTTTTACATTACATACCAGTCCTTGTACAATACTCTAGGAAGACTTCATGTGTGCAGCAAGAGTAGTTGTGCCCATTGTGAAAGCAGGTCACTAGACACTGGTTGTAAGTAAAGATGGCAATGATTTCCCAAAATTACCAACAGCACTCATAACTTATTATGCATCTACATTGCTATATATGTAACTTCCATTCCAGATATTTGCAAGAGATAACATATCATACTATGACTCTCTAAATATAACTGAATTCCCACACAAATTCATAAGCTTTACCACAAAATGGCTTCAAGAGAGAAGATTCAACTTCTACACACTGCAATTCAGTGAACCCTGCAAGGTACAACTTTACACGCATGTGTGCCATATCACCTGCCTGCATAACTATTTTAAGTACCTCTTCAGTCTTCAAAAAATACATCCCGTTACAAAAGAATGGCTATGATTGTGGAGTGTTCGTTTGCTTGGTGAGAATTCAAATGATTTAATACCTTCAGTTGCTATCGTTTAATTTTTCTTACAATACCTGTAGTACGCCATGTTTGCAGTAAATTCAAGTGAAGAATACACTTTTAGACAGGTCAGCCAAAGTTGTCCTTCCTCCTACCTTGGAGACACTACCCTCAAAACTTAATGCTCATTCTTTACCTTAAGGAAGACGCTGGAGACATCAGATGGTGGATATTATACAAAATTCTCGAAGCCCACCTAGACGATAGCCATCTTGATACTGACACGAGGTTGTAATGTTCTAGTAACATCATCATGACAATGTGATTACATCGTGTTTAGTGACGTCATCCGCATAGGATTACAGTGGAACCCCTCTAATCCGGACACCTTGGGACCAGAGATGACTGTCCTGATTACTGAGGTGTGCTCATTTTGGGGGTTGAAGATGTACTATGGCAAAGCATGGAGAGTCATTTGGTTCAAGTGGTGTGTGTCCACATTAGAAGGGTTTCTGCAATTCAGGGGGCTGGATTGGAGGGGTTCCACTGCATGTGAAAGTAGTGAGACCCAATAAAAAATAGGGCGGATCGGTCTGGGACTGCAGAGGGCTAACGCTGGACTACCACACCCTAGTCTCACGACGCCAGACCTATTTCACTTCTCCCGATTTTTTGAGCAACTGACGCTGTTACTGGTTTCAAGTTAGCCATTTTATTTGGGCGCTTAAAAAAAGATCTGAGCTGTTACCAAGAGAGAGAGCTCTTTGCACTCCCCATTAAAATGGGTGGCCTTGGTATTCCAGATCCTACCAGATCTTCAAGCAACCTGTTCGAAAATTCTGAGCAAGTGACAGCACCGCTCACCGCACTCATTCTGCAGCAGGACCTGTCCTATCCATCAAGTGTTGAGCATGAACAAGCTACGGCCATTAAGAAGATCAAGGCTCAACGCCGCCGTAACCTTTCTGAGGAAGCTGCCAAGCTACGTGAAAATCTTCCCTCTGACTTACAACAATCAATGGCCTTTGCAAGTGAGAAGGGTGCATCCTGCTGGTTGGGGGTGCTTCCACTAACTGAACAGGGTTTTGACTTGCATAAGGGGGCTTTCCGGGATGCATTGAGCCTACGTTATGGTCGGCAGCTAAGCCACTTACCATCTCACTGTGTCTGTGGGAAGAACTTCACAGTTGAGCATGCTTTTAGCTGCTCCTGTGGTGGATTTCCGTCCCTGAGACACAACGCTGTCAGGGACATCACAGCCAACCTATTCACTGAGGTGTGTCACAATGTTTCGGTTGAACCGGAACTCCAACCATTGTCTGGTGAACAATTCCAATACCGGACTGCTAATACTGAGGATGGGGCACGACTTGATGTCCATGCACAGGGATTCTGGGGGGACAAGCATAAGGGTGCATTTTTTGATATAAGGGTGTTCAACCCCTACGCACCCAGCAATCGCAAATTCACCACTGAATCTGTGTACAGAAGACATGAGAGGGAGAAGAGGTGCTGCTATAAATCGAGGGTGCTTGAAGTAGAACATGGATCCTTCACCCCACTGGTCTTCTCAGCAGCAGGTGGGATGGGCACAGCAGCAACTGTCACCTACAGGAGACTGGCCTCCCTCCTAGCAGAGAAGCATGGACAGCCGTACTCAAAGACCATGAACTGGATCAGATGTAATTTGAGTTTTTCGTTGCTGAGATCTGCCATCACTTGCATTCGTGGTTCCTGATCTTCAACCAAACGTGCCTGCCACATGTCAATCATCAGAGAAGGTCAACTTGATCTAGTGGCAAGTGAGGGAAGATCCCTACTTGCTAACTGTATGTAAACTACTATAATTATAAAATTTTATTATCCATTTGTACATGTGCAGTGTATTTTATTTAATTTAAAGTAAAATTTAAAGTTATATTACATAGTTATATCTTTTCTCATATATATTATACGTATTGTATCTTGATTGTGCCTAATTATTTCTGACCCATCTCACCAAAAAAAAAAAAAAAAAAAAAAAAAAAAAAATGCTGTTACCGCACTCCGCCCCATAGCCACCCCAGTCTGGCGTTGCCGACCCAATCTCGCTCGGCCATTTTCGAGGACTGACGTCACACGACTAAGCCACCCCATAAAGGAGGAAGCGCCTTTTTCACACCCTGGTGACAAAACAGCGGTGATAAACTCACTTTTGGATCAATTTATAGCTCTTTTTTGAGGGGCGTCTGTGGGCACCGCAAGACTACCATCCCCGCACCGCAAATGAACTGAATGCATGGAGTCATAGATCGAGGAAAATTGGTTTGGCGATCGGTCCTTTTAGATTTCTATAGTTTGTGTCA
>CAUJGJ010000313.1:6077478-6124978 GCA_963170055.1 Halisarca cf. caerulea | reverse complement strand
CCCGAACCGCGAATACCGCGAAAGTTTAGTCCCGCGAAAGTTAACTCGCATACGGTAGTGGAACCCTCTTTCTAGATGACAAAACTGTAGGGACTACCCCTAAATGTTCATCTTGAGAGAATTTCGTCTTTTAACAGTCTGAGTTTAAATTCATGCTGATTTCCACCCTTGGGCTTGATTCACGTTGTCTTGATGAGAAATAATTTCACATTTTAAGAGGGTTTGTGTTAAGTCAGTTCCACTGTGTGCCTGTATATTGTTTGAGATGTAGTTACTGTTAACGCAGTAATGTAGTGAGTAAGCATGTGCACTCAGTCTGGTGTAAGGGGTGTTTTATATTAATTTTACCTATACTCCTGTTCAGGTAGTGCTCAGCTCACCATCTCCACCTCCTCCTCTACTCCATGTTATGGAGATGTAGTGACTCTAGTGTGTCACCATCCTGAGCTGGCTAACAACACACAAACACAGAAGTACTATAGTACTACAGTATCATGGAGAGAGGATGGTGGGGTGATAACACCTTCCAATGGTATCTACAGTAAGGTAGATACAGCAGAAGACCTTACGAGTACTGCTCTTAACATCACCATCACAGTGGACCACTTCAGGAAGAAGTCATTTAACTATTCCTGTTCACTGGTATTAGCTGATGAGACTGGTGATGCTTCTGGTTCTGAGAAAAGTGGAAATGTCCCTGTAGATCCTCTTGGTGAGCAATGCTGTGTTTGTACTCAGTCTGCCAATTGAGCCACAGGCCTATATATATATATATATATATATATATATATATATATATATATATATATATATATATATATATATATATATATATATATAAAAACATGACAACAGCAAACAAACAAAACATGCCCAAAGGGCAAAGTAAAGGAAAAGAAAATTACTGAACAAAAGACTGATTGTTAATAGAACCTAGGATTGCAACTGAGTTAAATATATATATTATTATTATTATTTTTTTTATTTATATATATATATATATATATATATTGATGATTCAATTAAGAACAGATTATCTCCACAGATTTAATGTACTGCATCTGATTAGCTAATACATCTTCAATTTCATTGGCATTTACAGGATTGACAGATTTTCCTTAATTTCTCTTGATTCTCCTCTCCATCATCCTGACTCAATCCTCAGCCCAATTGTACCACCTCGAATCATTGCCAGTATATATATGCACATGGTTTGTAAGAACCCTATCATCATAAAGATGATTGTGAATGCTTACGAGACTAGATTTTAGCTACTGACACAACATTATGTTTGAACTTTCTTGAAGTTTTGTATTTACACAATTTGTTGTTTGCTGTATTTCATAGGGTTGTGTTCCCTAGTGTCTCAGTGCACGCGTGGCATAATAATAATAATAATAATATTAATAATAATTATATATATATATATATATATATATATATATATATATATATACCGTTATATTGTTATCTAGTTAAAGTTGTCATATGCATAATATCCAAAGATACTAGCATAATGCTGTACGAAGGTCACCTGACACAATATTTTGAGAACAGCAATTTTCACTACATCATAATATTGGAGAGTACTGGTGGTAGTGGTGGTCCAGCAGAAAGGTGCATACAGTTGAGACAAGGTCAATGATCATGGTAACAGTTACTAGACAGACTTTCAGCGTGAGAATTGAGCTATTGGCAGTGATGGGATGGCTGAGGTCAAATTACAGATTACTGTAGGTGAGTAGGAATAAACTTGCTGCTGGCCTCTAGTTGCCAGGGTGCATGTGTGGGGTGCCTTGTGCATAGGTCTTATAGGTCTTGTGTGTGCGTCCGTGCATGCGTGCGTACGTGCATGTGTGCGTGCGTGTGTGTGTGTGCGTGCGTGCATGTGTGCATGCGTGTGTGCGTACATGTGTTCGTGCATGCGTGAGTGCGTGCATGAGTGTGTGCATGTGTGTGTGTGTGTGTGTGTGTGTGTGTGGGCACGCACATGTGCTTGTGTATGTGTGCATGTACGTGTGTATATGCATGTGCATGTATGTGTGTGTGTACTTGCTGATTTAATGTGTGTCACTGTGTATGTCCCTGTTGTCTTATCCAGGTCTCCCAGCAGTGTATGGATTGAGTGATGAGCCATGTTTTGGGAGGTCATATGTACTGGTCTGTGAATATGACTACAGTGGTCAGCTCATCTGGAGGGCTGGGGAGGAAAAACTACCCATCACAGGCAGTGACATCCGGTACACCACCAGCTCCACTACTCTGGAGATCCACAACACAAGTGATGTAGTGTCTGAAGAGAGTGAAGTCTACTATTGCAGTGTTGAGTTTGCAACAGGGACTACCGTCACAGGAAGTGCACATGACCTGAGACCTTTGAGTGAGTGTAATGTGGGGATCAGTTGCAGGTATATACCAGTGGCTCAATGTTATTGCAGTGGTTGCTGAGTTGCAGATTGTTGACCTTCGTGGTTTGTTAATGTAAACAATCCAAGATGAGCTTGCATCCTCATTCTGTTCTTGGTATGTACTACAATAATACATTTATGATGCTGCGAACATCAAAGCAAAATAGTGTACATTTGCTCGCCATACACAAATATAGCGCAGCTACTTAAAGACACCTCTCAATGTGACACTACTTAAAGACACCTCTCAATGTGACACGAAACACCTCACACAGACTAATTGAAAAAACAAGTTAAGCGCCCTCAACAAGTAAGTTATTGTATGACCAACTATGCATTGGCTCTTTATTGCACTCGCCTCTAGGGCACTGCACGCCCTCGGAAACTCAAGCATTAAATACACCAATGTACAGTCGATCATACAATAACTATTACAAATTTCACAACTAGGCTCATTTTTTGGATCATATATTTTTGTGGATAAATTAATTTGTCGTCTATGACTACAGCTAGTAAGATCCTGTTCACTAAGGAAGCATTTTAATTGTTTGTCCTAGTGGATAAAATAGTATCCCCGTTCACTTCACATATAGACGACATTTAGTATGTCATTTGTTGTCGGAATTTGTTGTTGTCTACATTTGGTCATGCTTTTCATTTTTAATATGTATGTCTAATTGATGACCAGACCTGGACCTGAAATTTGCTCTGCCAAAAGATTAGGGAATCTACTGTATATTCATGATATTATATGTGTATCATTATGTATATGACTATAATTGAATATTGCTTCAGCTACTTCATATTTCTGTCTTCTGGTAGATTCTAAAAACAACCCAACCTCTGCAACCTTATGCAACCACCATCATCCCCAGCATCCGCAACAATTCTATGAAGTGGCATGGAATGGAAAATCCCAGCTATGAGCCTTTCGCAATGTGTCAGGAGAAAACTGTGCCTATATTCAAACCTTTAGACTATAGTAGCAAAACATGACATGCCTATACATGTAATTGGAGTCATAGCACAGGGCTGTCATGCATATACATAGAGTGCATGTGTACAGTATGCATCAGGGTGCAATGTTTATTGATTCCCTTCCTTCTCCCCAACAGAACCAGAGAGTGTTAGACTCAAAATAATCATTTGCCTGAATTCCAGTATAACTGTGAAATGGTTTCAATCCATGATATCTTGTAATCAAGATTTACTGAGCTACTATGTGTTCTGGAATAAAACTTCCAATGGGACATTGAGTGGTGGCAACTATACAACAATACCTGAGTACACCATCACTGATGTCACACCTGGTACTTATGATATTGGGGTACAAAGTTTGGTGACTTTAAACAATGCTCATGTATATAGTAGTGCAGTTACAGAAAGTGTGGAATCTGGTGAGTAAGTATTTGTATGATACATGAATGCATGACTGTACAAAAAAACACGCACACACGCATGCACGCACGTACACACACACACACACACACACACACACACACACACACACACACACACACACACACACACACACACACATACACATACATTCACACCCTCACACACACATGCGTGCATGCACACACACAAAACGCATGTATGTATACACAAACTTGGAGCCTGTATCTAAAGGGTGATAACACTGAATCATTTCTTTGTGTCCTCTTTAAGGAAAACCTCAAGCCATCTGCTACACTGATCCCTGCTTGAACAGGAATTTTACCATAACCTGCTTGATCTCTGAGGAACACACAAACAAAATAGATGAGGTATACTGGTCTCTTGATGGAGAGTTGGCAACGGGTGTAAATTTCACCAGATCTGTCAATGGCACAGAACTGTACATCAATGTCACTGCTTTCACAATTGGAAACTACAGCTGTGGCATCAGGCTGATGGATGGGACAAAAATTGAAGGGGAGACACACTCTGTTGAACCACTAGGTACAGACTAATTGTGCCAGCACTATCTGGGTGTAATATTACATTGCTTCTCTGTATTTCTCAGCTAAGGGTGGAGGGCTTTCAATATAATGTTTCTAATTCGTCCTTATAAGTTTGTACTGTAGCAACATTTCCCCTCTTTTCAGTACAGTCAACTATGCACGTGTGTATATAAGTAATGTTTGTCTTGGATAATTGCATGGATGTTAAAATATCCTGATATGCAGCCCATATATGTCTACCTAACCAGAAGCGGATCCAGGGTGGTGCCTGGGGTGCCTAGGCACCGCCCTAAGACACAAACCCAAGGAACAAAATAGAGCCCTTAAATTAAAACTCAGAAAACTGAGTTTCACCAAAGTAGTAAGATTAGGCAGAGGTATAGACACACAGCTAACAATTCAGACGATATTGAATCAGATTCACATTAAAGCTATCACCATGAATATCTGTAGCATCCAGAAAGGCTTAAAGCTATTTCTAACCTTTGCATCCTTGTATTATACAAAATGAACGTTGCACTTCGCTAATTGTCAGCCATTTTAAGACAGAGGACGCTTATTAATTAACGAATCTTGAAGCCTTACAGGTGACAATGTGCACCAGAACAATTGCTTACACCATAGACACTCTAGAGTGCTTACAGGGTTAGGGGGTTATATACTATGAAAATGACTACTGTATTTTACTGGGTATAAGTTACAGTTTTGATGGCTAAATTTCAGTGGCAAAATATGAAGTGTGACTTCATAGTGCTGTTCAAAACCTTTGCATGTGCAACTTATACTCCGTAAAATACAAAACCAGGTCTGCCCTAGGTATGTATGCATGTATATTTAGTGGACATCTGTTAAACACATGCATATACACTTGAAATCAGGTAAAATTATATGTACATGTATCCAGCTATTTTACAGTATCAATTAAAACTACATATATCACATCGTAATGTTATGTAGTGTTAGAGATTTTACACCAGCATTCCTCTCTAGGTGTTCCTCAGGGCATTATGTGATTAAGACGGCCCACATGCACACATTATGAATGTAAACCACAAGAGATAAAACACTTAGCAACTACTATATACCGTATACGCTTTAATTTTCACATGATTTTGTATTCATGGATTGGAAGCCCATGGCAAAACATGGCCATTTGCGACCATTAAAATGCAAAAATTGCTAAAACTCAAAATCCGTGAAATACACCCTGCGGAAATTCAAGTACATACGGTATTTGTTTCATGGTCATCTGAAGTAATTGTACAAGAGCCTGGCCTAATTAATGTTTGAAAGGATAAAATTGTTTGTATTATGTTTCCATCATAATTCAATGAATCTGCAAGAGTTTTCAGCCCACAATAAGGTAGTCTTGTACCCAGCCCCAAATGGTGGGCGGAAGTGGGGCTGGGTACCAGACTATATAACAATAGATCAAGCATGTAACACGCTTTACCTATTGATTGTATTGTAACCTGTAAATCAATGACCATTTGTCTACTCTTATGTACTAATCAAACTAAAACTCTTTGATCCTTCTGTAAAGGAGAGGTTTGGGAGGCAGAGTGCCCGTCTGATCACAAGGGACTGTCTGTATATATTACATATATGGGTGACACCTGTAACTTGTTCCATATACGCAGTATTAAACTGCATATATATACAATACGTAACTATGCATGTTTGCCCACACTTATGTATTAATAGATATACTTGCCTATAGTGTCAATCATTCCTTAATATTTCATTAGACAAACCAAAGTCACCAGAGAATGTTACGTGGAATTCAACTTCATCTGTCCTGTCCTGGGTGCATAGTGACTATTGCTTGGATAGCTTAGTGTTTTATTTTAACGTGACATGGATGAAGAAAGGCAGCAGCACAGTCTTTTCTCAGACAGTCAATGAGACGAACATGACTCTCTATTTGGAAGGGGATGGTTTATATAATGTTTGTGTTACTGCAATACCTACAACAAATGATACAATGAAAAGTGAAGAACAATGCGAAATTTTTTCACAAGGTAACAACAATATGTGTATATTATATATAATTGCATTATATGAAATTGCATCTGTGTTCAAGACTTAGTACTAAACATAACACAAACACCTACACACACACAAACACCTACACACACGCACGCACGCATGCACACACACACACACACACACACACACGTACGTACACACACACGCACACACACACACGCACACACACGCACGCACACACACACACACACACACACACACACACACACACACACACACACACCATGCAAGCAAGATGTGATTTCCATCTCAGATCAATACTACTCTTACAGGGCTTGGCCTAGTCTTGTTCCCAGACCCACTTCTGCCCGCCATTTTATTCCGGGCGAAAAGGTGTGCCTGGTATATACCTATCTCCATAATTCTTGGTTAGAATCTGCAAATCTGCTGAAACCAAGCAGATTGAAGGATCACAAATATTAATGAGAAAGTCATTTTTCACCTCACGACCAACTCTTGGTGGAACTGCTTGAGAAAGCTACAGACACAGAAAAGCATCATTTACTACCTCTCTTATTTGGACATTGTCCACACACATATTGTGTTTCTAAGGTAGTTGCAAGCATCGCGAACAAGACTCTCCAAGGGAAACTTAGCGTTGCCACCAAGCCATTACCATCATTAACTAGGAGTAGAACAGATAAGTTGCACCTATACGAATTTCCACTTGGCCATGCAGGCCCAAGCAGAAACAGCACTGTTTTTCAGCCATGAATGAAAAGCAGATGGCTTCAGAAAAGTCTGAACAATCGTTTTAAGAAATCCTTGGAGCGCAGAAACGATTTAACACACTCAGTGAAAGGTTGTCATTTAAATCCATTAGTGCGTCAATGTCTTGATAAGAACCACATTGTCACTACTTTGATCAAAATTGTTTAGCCTTCACAGAAGTCTTCTAGGCCTAGAACGATTTGCGTGACATGCATGTGGTATTTTGCAATCCATAACCAAGAATTATGGAGATTTTTACCGGGCACACCTTTTCACCCGAAATAAAATGATGGGGGAAAGTGGGTCTGGGAACAAGACTAGGCTTGGCCTTACTACATAGAAATAACCAGTGCACTTCATTTGGTTGTTTCACACAGAACGAGAGAATGTATTTAATACATACATATTGCATTCCACCTACATGTACATGTGTATTGAAAATATGGCTGTTCTTTACAGTTGTTGATTTTGTGCCTACAGTAACACCCCCAATCCATCAGGAGTGCATACAGTAGCATTCAAATCAGTGGCACGTTGATCTGTTGATATTGTACAAAATCCTGACATTAAGGAAACTTTTTCAAACTTTATTGAAGCCTATTGCATCTTGCTAGTTCGTCTGTGGGTATGATTGGCAGTATTATGATCAATATTTTATTGAGGACAGTGACTAAATTAAAAAAGACAAGAGTGCAAGCTCATAAGGGGTAGGGGCCAAAACACTGAGTCATTATTCTTTGTTTGCATTTGTATGTGTGTATGCTGTGCACTATAGTGTAGTCCACAAGATGGTACAATGGAGGATCTACCATGCATGGTTCGATTTTATGGGGTCGTTTGAGCCCCCCTTTTGGCAACCTCAACAATTTTGAAATTTAACATTGCCTAGATACTCAGAAAATTGTATCAGAACTGAGCCTTAAAGTTTGAACGTTACTTTTAAATTATTGCATATTGTGTCTTAATAGTAAGTCACCCAGCACCATCGTCAGTATTAGCTATTTTGTTTTGCACAAAGTGGATATTACAATCGAAGTCCAAGTTGAAAGTGTATCAACCAATGGAAGCCATTTTGATTTTAATGATTATTCAATGAGGCATGGGTGCTGTGGAATCAACAGAAACCTTTAAATTGAGTGTCTTTACTATATACAATATTGGAGATTCTATGGTCATACACATTGTGTATGATGTTTGCACATGAAAACTTTATCAAAAAAAGCATCCTCCGAAAACATTGGGAGCAAGGGTAAGATGGGAAACTATCACAAAGCTAGGTGGGGCAAAGGGCGAGATGCATGGGCATAGGGCAAGACAAGCATAGGGCTATATATATACATACATTAGGGTAGATGGATATAGAGCTAGACAGTTTAGGTGGACTGAGTGCACACTGTGCAAATTCCTACATCCCCTAGCATATACAGTGGGCCCTGGTTTATCGACCACGTTTGTTCCTCATAAAATGTGTCGGATAAACCAGGTGTTGGATAAATCAGGGTAAATAGTTCACAGAGTGGTGATGGTGATTCACAGCAGAGTGTCGGATAAATGAAGTTTTCGGATACACCAGGTGTGACTGTACATATTTGCGGGATGTAGGAATTTGCACAGTGTGTGTACTCAGTCCAACTAAACTCTGTCAAGCCCTATACCCATCTAGCCTCATGTATGTGTAGCCCTATGCTCGTCTAGCTCTATGCTCACCTAGCCCTATGCCCTTCTTGCCCTTTGTACCTGGCCCTGTGCCTGTTCCACAACTTACCCTTGCTCCTGTAGTGTTTTTGAAGAATCCTTTTTTAGTAAGCCTTTTTGCACATGCAGTCCTGTGCCTAATCCTACATTTTTATTGCTATTTATACACCCTTTAGTACTTATATTAGCATTCAATGACATGCATGCTGGTGCTAACAATGTATAGATGTGTATGTATACAGTATAGTCTCATTTTGTTCATGAAAATAATAAAGCAACACTTTGTGTGATTGCATATATGTTCTATTAAGTGCAATTCTTTGCACAAAACATTTCTTGCATGTGGTTGTTAGTAATATGACTTTGTGAATTACATAGTATAACACTTTTCTTGTGGTATATTCTTTTATACAGGTCACAATGGAACCAGCCCTATTGACCTCACTAATACTACTATTCTAGCTGTTGTGATACCAATTATAGGAGTTTTACTGATAGCAGGAATAATAATAGCTGTAATATGTGTGGTTGTATATGTACTACACAGAAGACGAAACACCACGTCAAGTAATGGAAATCAAGTATGTTTGTCTTATGCATTCCAGTACATGTGTATTGCTTTCATCAGTTCTTGTCCTCTCTCGTAATGTGCGTAATTGTAGTTGTGGCCGCGCATATGCAACCCATTGTAACTGTGTTCATGCTTAGTATACACTGTGTATTTCCAAGTATATTATGTGCTTCATATGCACAGGTCTGTATGTACTTTTAAAACTGAGAATGCATGTAATATGTATGTATATATTATATACAGTGGAACCTCTCTAATCTGACACTCGTGCAATGGGACTTGAAAAATGTCAGATTATGAGGTTGTTGGATAACGGAGTAACTCTTTGTATAATATATTATACACCTCGGTCAGATTAGAGTATATATTATCGAATTGTTGAGATGTCAAATTACAAAGGTTTTACTGTATGTATGTAGTGAAACAGTCTATATATATATATATATATATATATATCAGTGTTTTGGCCATTGCAGTGGTATTGTAATTACCATTGCAATTATCAGAGTATTACAACAGTTACCATTACCACTACAGATCTCCACTGAAGGAATCAATTGCCATTGCAACTACATTTCTACAATTACCATTACAATTACTAATTACAGATTTGTTTCTGGATGTGTGTAAAAGTTACTATACCTTACCGAGATTTCTTATTTCAATGCTTAGAGAATGCGACTGATGCCATTTTGCCACTTTACCAAGTCACTGATTAATTGTAGCACATGGAGTAGCATCAAACTAACATAAATCTCCACTTGAGCAATACCGTATATCCGGAAATATTGGCGACATTTTTAATTTGGTGGTTTGGCATTTAGGATCAAAATTGCCAAATTTCTATCCCTAAATTTACATAAACCTACTTACTATGCTTTGTCACCAAATTTAATTTTCACCAATATTAATATACAGCCTGATCTTGCACAAATCGCCAAATTTAATGATCGCCAATATTTCCGGATATACGGTATATCCACAGGTATAAGAAATATCCATCACTGTAGTTGCATAGTAATTGTTTAATTTGATCTAAGTAACAAAAGAATACGAATTACTATTACAACTATTCTGAGACTGAAACAGCTCCATTACAATTACATTACCATTACTGGCAAATGTTTACTTAATTACAATTAATTACAATTACAAATTACCATTACCACAGCACTGATATATATATATATATATATATATATATATATATATATATATATATATATATATATATATACATATATGTATGTATGTATGTATGTATGTATGTATGTATGTATGTATGTATGTATGTATGTATGTATGTATGTATGTATGTATGCATGCATGCATGCATGCATGTATGTATGTATGTATATATATGTATATATATAATTGTATATTATATACTGTATATACAGTAGAACCTCTTATAACAAACTCCCTGAATAGCAAAAACCTCTCTGACATATAGACTGTTTTGTTGGTCCCTTTAGATTGTTACACATGTGAAATAACCTCTAAAGAGTGGAAACCGGAAACCTGTGTATAACAAACCATTTCTTAGGTCCCGGAGTGTCCGTTATAGAGAGGTTCCACTATATATATGTGTGTGTGTGTGTGTGTGTGTGTGTGTGTGTGTGTGTGTCTGTGTGTGTGTGTGTGTGTGTGTGTGTGTGTGTGTGTGTGTGTGTGCATGTGTGTGTACACTACAATGAGCTATATACAGTACTGTTATCTTTACAATTGGGTGTGACTATTCTGCATATTATGCATTTGTATATGGACAAATTGTGTTTCAGAATCTATTTATCTTACATAGGAATTGAGTAATATGAGAAACAGGTCTAATGATCATCAGCGGAATACGGTAATTTGTTTGTATTCTTTGAACTATCACGCATGGTGTGTACATGATTTTGAGCGTAAATGATTGGTAGAGTTCAAAAAATGTTAAGGGACAGATGCGATGGCAGGGTATGGCAATAGCTTATGGGTTTGAGTTACTTCAGTAGATAAGTCTTCTTTACAATCATCCATATTGCTATAGAGCAAACTTTCAATGGGAGGTTTCAGGGGAAGCAGAATAAATTCCCTTCCCCACTCCTCAAATGAAACCCTGGCAAAATGCTCACATCATGCAATACATACACACACACACACACACACACACACACACACACACACACACACACACACACACACACACACGCACACACACGCACACACATAAGGACACATATTATACTGATCAAGGATTGCTGTATACTATGGGATTTGTGTTTCTTTCTAGTATAAATATACAGTGAAATCTCCAATAGTGGATGCTCTGAAATATGGATAGCCTCTCTACAAAGGAGGTCCCAAGATATTTTCTCCCAATAGTTTCAATACATTTTGGACCTCCCTAAGAGGGTAACCTCCATACAAAGGACAAAAAGACTGTCCCAAAGTGTCCTTTATACGTACGTACGTACCTTATATGGGAAATTTTTGTGGCCTGTATAAGTGTATACACATTCATGGATTTTGCAAGTGGGTTTCACACCAACATTTTATCAGTATGCACAATAGTAATAATCTAGTACTTATGGTGTAGTAAGATGATCACAAGTATTTATGTTCCCCTAAAGTTGGTTACATGGGCAAAAAATTGTGGTGTATGACAATTTCCCACTGTAAAAGAGCATATATTCCATAGATAGTAATACACTTATGACATTCAGTAAAGCATTATTCTGTTTGACAGTGTATTTTAATACTGTATGTTTGGTTATGTTATTCTGCACACACATGCATTATGTATTTTTCACAGCATTTATGTGCATGTGTATGAATTCATCTGAGTTTTGTTTGCTACTTTTTTAGTTTGAGCAAGAAACACAATACCTAGAGGGTAACAAAGAACTAGCTGTTCGCCAAGCTAGGAGTACAGCTCCCTCCACTGTTACTCAAAGAGAGGACTGCCGTGCCCCTGTCTCTGAGGTGTGTTTTAACACAGTGAGGCCAACTGTGTGTGTACTTGGCTTCTGTAGTTAGATCACCATTCACCATGTTCACACTAACCTTCCAGTGTATAATCCCAGCATATATACCTTGAAGCAGATACATTGTACTTTAACATAAATTATTAATCCTGAATTAGCCCTTTCTACTATTGCAAGGGTGCATAAAAACCATTTAAAAATGGTAAAAGGATGTAGGATTGACACAGGATCGTGCAAAAGGCATTATCAAAAACAAGGTCCTCCAAAAACACTTGGAACAAGGGTAAGTTGTAAAACCGGTAGAGGGTTAGGTGGGCAAAGGGCAAGACAGACATAGGGCTAGACGAGCATAGGGCTACACATACATGAGGCTAGACGGGTATAGGACTAGACAGAGTTTAGTTGGATTGAGTGCACACTGTGCAAATTCCTACATCCCGCACGTGCAGCACATTATACAGTACATATGTGCTGTGGGATGTAGGAATTTGCACAGTGTGCACTCAATCCAACTAAACTCTGTCTAGCCTTATACCCGTCTAGCCTCATGTATGTGTAGCCCTATGCTCGTCTAGCCCTATGTCTGTCTTGCCCTTTGCCCACCTAACCCTCTACCGGTTTTGCAACTTACCCTTGTTCCAAGTATTTTTGGAGGATCCTTTTTTGATAATGCCTTTTGCACGATCCTGTGTCAATCCTACATCCTTTTATCATTTTTAAATGGTTTTTATACACCCTTGTTCGTGCAGTTTTTCCTTTTATAGCGAAACGGTTGCTTGAATAGTTTTCCACTGCAATTGAGAAGGAACACGATCAAATCTTGTAAGATAAAGAAACTAGAATCTATGGAGTTACCTGACTAAAATCAATTGATGTACCCATGTAGAAACAAATGCTCAAACAAAAAGAGCGCTGAAGTCGACGATCATCGAAGTACAGGCCTTGTGTACGTACGCGTACGTCTAGTCTCACGTAGCCATTTCACTAGTCCGAAAATGGCTGATCCGGCGAATGTATGGAATTTGCCTATTAATTTTTTTCTCGCTTTAGAAGTGTAGGCATTGCTTCAAAACCTACAAAAGGCACTTCGCGCTAACAATCGGAGCTCATTGGTGAAAGATGAGACCTCTGGACCCTTCGTGGCGACCTGTAGCCCAGTTCGAAAAAACAACGAGAAGAATAAGAAGAAGAAGAAGAAGAAGAATCTTAAAATGTACTGGTGTTGCGTAGCCATGCATTTTCATCTAAAATTTCAAAGTTCTTCAAAGAAATTGGCCTACGAAGGGTTTTAACCACTTCATCTTATAGCTAGTGTGTCAAAAGGCACCAATATCACTTCTAAATGCTTCTAACTGTACTGTGTCGTTAGTTTTCGGACGAAAACAAAATTTGCGCTAATTTATGGCAGCCATGTTTTTTCGGTGTCAATCCTACATATGGAGTACTACCGTACTCCATAATATAGCAAAATTTTCACAGTCAAACACAAACTTTCACTAGTGGGTTGTGATTGCGAATATAAATATCATGAACATATTTTTCAGTTTCTACTAATGGTATCTATGTAATAGTTGTATCCTGCCTTGGTGTGCTACAGCAGCCATAAAGTGCTAATTAATTGACCGAAGGTGCAGCCCGAGGTCAATTAATTGGCACTTTATGCTGCAAAACACTGCAAAATGTGACAATTGACAACTACTAATTAATGAGGCATGAATGGGTTTTGGCTGGCAGGAGATTGACAAGTCCCTTGACCTGTGCTACATCATGGATGTAAGCCCGCGGTACTCTTTGATTCACCCAACTTTCGCCCCCGCACCATGACACATATACTGATAAAATGGCTGACAATAGCAATAGTTACCCTTTACACCCATTTTAGGAATGCATACTGCAAGAATGACGTGTATGTTTATTAGGCCATACACACAAAGTTACAGCCATGTTTTCTGGTCCCTGTCATCATTGGAAAATGACCATACCACTGAAGTTTTTCTTCAATCTAAGCTAGGACAAGTATCTGTACCAGCTGCAAATAGATGTGGCTATACGGTACACAAAATAGTATTAAAGCAAAGGAAACCTGAAAGTTCAAACTTGTGAAGCCACAGTACTTATGTACACAATGCATACATATTGGGAGTGCCCCTATATGGAACCAGACAGACAGTCACTGGTCCCACAATAACACAATTGTATATATGTCACACATGTGGTGACGCTCTCTCCGTTGCTCCTCTAACTGCTGCTTTTCAGCCTGGTGTTCCATTTTTGATAGTATAAGAACGTCTTTGTAGTCCTAATCTCCCTCACAATCGCCAAAATGTTGCGAAAATCTTTGGCGGTGTTCTGTATCACCATAACATTCCATATAGTATTTGACGTTGATAAAATGAAAGCATACTAAATTTTAAACATACCTATCAGCTTACTACTTTGCTTTGAAACACTATGCTAAACCTCTCTAATAGCTCAAAACAGACTATTATAGCACCTTCATCTAATGTCAGTGTCAAACTACCATCCATACAACCAGACTACAGTAACTCCTATTGGGGATAGAGTAGTACTAACATGGAATGACTAAAATAGTTATAGTACTGTATCTTTACAGCTGAAAAACTATTATACATGACCATTTTGTTTGGAAAGAAAGCCTAGGGTACTATATCTGTATCTACCATACAGTGGGAAATTTTCATAAGGTTAATTTTCGCTTTAATTTTTTCATGAATGGCTTAAAATCATGTAGATTTATATCACAAATACATTCAATGGACAATGACATCACAACACATTTTGTAATTGTTTCTCCCACTGCTGGAGATGCCACTGCTCAGGTACTTCTTGCCGCTGTACTCTAAGAGCAAGAAATATGGATTCTTGAGATCTTCAGGAACGTAACCTACACCATCTCCCTGATCTTCAGCACTACCGAGTACATGGGGATTATTGCTTTCTCTGGCACAGATCTCTAACTAGCTATACATGTATAGCATGCCATGTATTTGTATACATAGCATCCTCTTACACAGCTTGCAATCAAGAACCCCTCTTCGCTGATTCCTGCCATCATATCTCGGGTAGGAGGTGTGAAAGAAACACAAATATATATATATATATATATATATTTATATATATATGTGTGTGTGTTCAGGTCAGAATCACGAAATCAATAGCACAAAACAGTTGTTATGCAGGGTTTTGTCTAGGATTAAATTGTTTTGGATGGGGAGCTTCAGTATTACAGTACATGTCTACGAATATATAGCAGGATTCTTTCAGGATAATGAGGATAATGATCGGGGGGGGGGGGGTAATTACAAATTGTATAGTAGGGGGCATATTATATATATATATATATACTGCCCTCCAAAAGAAAGTGACCACCATGAAAATGGCGGCCTATATCAGCAAAAAAGAGGAATCACAGAACCGACACATTTACAAGTAGGAAGTCAAAAATACCTTAAACTTATTGTGAATTACACTCTTACTGCTAACAAAAATCTTCTTTGCTTCGATTTGTCATTTTAGATGCTTCATACTCCTTCCAATTGTGCAGTGTTTGTATACCTATATTGCTTGTTTTGTGAAGAACAGGAGTTAATAGAAGCAAATACCAACTTGTTTATCATATTTAAGCTGTTGCTCTCTTCAGGGAGAAAGGCAGAATACATTCTAGAGCTACAGTACGATTAGATTATTTTTGCAGTTTTATCAGCCATTATCAGGTAACTGAATTTCAGCGCTTTTGGCATAGCTGTGTTATCTGGCTTCCTTCTCTACTTTGTCTTGGTCTTCTGTGGAATTTTACCTAGATCTCGCCTAAAATGTTCCTTTTGCTATCCATTGGGCTTTAGAGTAAAATATCAATGATCGGTCACCATGTATGTTCAGACGCTGTATTTTTAGAACCTGTGAGCGAATTGGCTAATTTCTAGTATGAACTAAAAGTACACATCTTTCAAACAACTATTTAATCCAAAGAAATGATATTACTCTTATCCGTGCTGAGCTCTGAGCGCAGAAACCAGCTGACCGAAACCATCAAAGATCAGGTAAACCAATGTACTATCGGTCGTCGCCTGATACTTCTCAGATAAGTGCATAATACAACCCTTATAACTGGATTCAAGAGCGGTACATGTGTTCATCTTCGAACTGAGAAAGTTTGGTAGCTCTGCGCTCAGTAGTTGATGCGATATAGCTTCTAAACTTGGGTCGTGTAGTTGCACAGGTTCCGTGACAAAAAAATTACCATCACTTTGCAATTGTATTGGGGGAATGGGGGGGTCTTGCTCCGCGAGAATACTTGTTAGCAAATCATTGCAGAAATTGCCAATATTTGATGGTACTACACGACCCAAGTTTAGAAGCTATAATATTATCGCATCAACTACTGATCGCAGAACTACCAAACTTCCTCAGTTCAAAGAACACATGTACCGCTCTCGAATACAGTTACAAGGGCTGCCACGGTATCACGCGCTAATCTGAGAAGTATCATTCGACGACCGATAGTACATTAGTTTGCCCGATCTTTGATGGTTTTTAGTCAGTTGGTTCTGCGCTCATAGCTCAGCGGAGATAAAAGTAAAATCGCTTCTGTAGAGTAAATAGTTGTTTGAAGTATGTGTGCTTCTAGTTCATACTAGACATTAGCCAATTCGCTCGCAGGTTTTAAAAATACAGCGTCTGAACATACATGGTGACCGATCATTGATGTTTTACTCTATTTACTTGAATTGGTTGAATTAGCAAAGTAGTAGCTTTGTAATGCCGTGAATGGTCCCCTGCCGTAAGTTGTCCCCCTATCGTTTCATCAATACTAAACCCTAACCCTAACGCCTCGACGGTATAGAGTTTGTATTCAATAAGCGCCCACGCCGGACAACTTTTAGGGGGGACAAGATTTGGTGTGACAGCTTGAGTCCTAAGAATGCAGATAATATCCGACGCGGTATTCTGCGGAAAGGTCGTTCGCAGACAAGTCTAAGACGTTGTGTTTGCAAAGTATTGCTAGATCTGTAAACCATAGGACCTTATGTGATATCTCTTTCCTTTTGTGAAGATTAGGTATCTTGAAAAAAGTGAAAAAGAATCGATATTATTGGCGAACAGCGTGAGTCGTACATCTGGGAGAAATCGTTATCGCTTTTGGGTAAATTTGAATCCAAAATTTATTTTAACAAATTTATGTTACAATCTAATGATTGTTGCAAAGATTGGATACATTGTTTCGCTGATAGCTTCTTATTTCGACAATTTAGAGGTACATATTTCCTTTCGTTCCTAGCTGCCATTTTCTCCAATTACGTAAGTGGTCACTTTCTTTTGGAGGGCAGTGTATATAATATATACATGTATGTGTGTGGTATCCTAGACATATATAAAACACATGTATATAGTGCAGTGATGTAAGGAGGTGCAACATTTTATGTGGTCTGGGGGTATGCTCCCCCAGGGAAAATTCAAGTTTCTAGGTTTTATATCAGGTGGTATCTTGACACTCAAGTAAGGCCTTAATCTCTATAGACATTAATTTTGCAATTTTTGGGATGGAAGCCAGAGAGTTGGGGGTGGAAGCTCCCCACCCACTGGATAAACCCTGTATCATTGGACAAATCCACTAAAATTTTGCCTGCAGAGATTTCCCGCTATGCAGTAATATGGATATATGTAATGTATAAACCATGGCTGCCAGGTGTATTGCGCATATATACGACCCGAACGTCGAGGTCAGAGGAAGTTTGGAGATAGATATACCCGAGCCGAATGCAAGGGGTATATCTATCCACAAACTTCCAATGACCGAGAAGAAGACTGCCCTGTGATCGCTTCACGATCAAATCACCATACAACAAATGTCTTTTGCGACCAAATTGTAAGTTAACGTTTACATTTACAATTGAAACAAGGTAGGAGGACGTCATTTTACACACCTAAAGCTTTTCTGAAGCTTAACAACACAAAACAAAAGTGAAGAGTGAGTGCATGCATTCATATACACCTGCCACCCAGCGACCTGGTGGTTATGCCTAATATGCGACCTGTGCCAAGTATAGGATTGTGTATACGTAATCGAAAGTGTATTATATATATATATATTATTATATATTATATAATATTATATATTATGTCATGCATTTTTTTTATGGCAAATTTGCCAATGAATGGTTTAGTGTCTTGCATACATGTGGCTACGGATAGCAGTGCTAACGAACTCCTTTCCTTTCTTCAGGCAACTGCTGATTCAGAACATGTATCGTCTGATCCAAAAGTTCCTAAAGGCAAGCTGATATAATTGATTATACAAACACTTGAGGTTCTGGGACTGTACATTTCATATAGCAATTTTTACAGGAGTCCACACATTGTGTGCGTTGGTGTTAACCAGTATTTCTTGATATTCCTGTCATAGTACACATGCTGTATACCTGCATTATATTAACTGTGTCTTATTCTTCGACTTGTATTTTTTAACAGACCAAGTATTTAGAGATCACATTCTTAAGGCTTTAAAAAGGCTTGGAGATGTATTTGAAGAGAAGGAAAAAACATTGAACCAGTTCACAGCCGTGCACAACAGTGCCTACTTTGTTGCTGTCTGTGTTCATACTTCATTTGATCTGACGAAGGATGTGGAAGATGTTATTGGTTTAAAAACAAAACACTCTACTCGACCAACTGTCGGTCTCCTCATAGCTAACCAGGACACTATCCCACCAGACTGTCTATCAAAACTAGAGAGTAATGGGTGTCATTTTTTGCCAGTTGGTTGTTATGAACAGGAAGGATGGGAGATTGAGATGGTGGGTAAATTCAAAGATGTCTTCCCAAGAAGTGTGGATCATGTCAAGCCGGTCAGCTTAACATCTTTGTAATGAAGTGCAGCAACACAATATTAGCAATCATGTAATTGCATCCTTTATTGCAGGTTGAAGACCTCCCAACTCCTGTGCAGAGCACTTCAGAATCTCCTGAAAAGAAATCTCTGAAGAGTGTAGTAGGCAATATTCAAACAGGCAAGGTTTGTTTCACCCCTGTATCTATACCTAGATTTGTCTTATCATGCAGTATCTTATTTCTCGGTGCAGGGCATTCATGAGCCTCCAGTCATACGAACATCTGAAGTAAGTAGCACACTCAAACTCCCCTCATCCAGGCACCTTGGGACCGGGCACTGTCCGTAACTCAGAAACAGCTGTAACTGGGAATACACATGTACATTTTGCTCATACTGTACAGAGTACAGTACAATATATACGGACATACTATCATGATTGGCAGCTGATCTGGCATACGTTACTACGTATGCCAGATCATGCATACTAGGTTACTAGATTCCGCCATCTTTTCAAAGTGAGCTCTTACTACATATTATTATTATTAGGTTAGGTAAGCTATATTGACAGGGGAAGCTTTAGCCAAGTGGCTACTATTCTACGCAACCTATTAGATCATAGATAATAGAAATCTAGATTAGATCACAGCCCCTAGGATTGGATTCATTCATATGGAACCTGCCCGGTAGAGGTGCCCGGATACCGTATAGCCGAAAATTTTCACGAGAATAAAATTTCGCATTTTTCGCAATTAAGCTGTCACCGCAAAAATATATTCGCGAAATTCGGCAAGAAGTCACTACTAAAATACTCCTCCGTCCATTCGAAGTCTCACTCTGATCATAGCGGTCCCTCTCTAGCGAGGTGCGACCAGTTGCTGTTGAAAGGGTGAATAGAAAGCTATTGGATATCCTGTCTTCAAAAGTTTCTACTTCTTCCATGACAAGCGACGAATCGAAAGTCAGCCGCGGGTCTTACATGAAATTCACTGCATAGTGAAAAGTTCAAGTGGCCAAATATGCCGTTAAATGTGGAAATAAATTACAATTACCCTATCCAAAACACTTCTATCTGTTCACACCATGTAGCGGTGACACAAAAAACGCGAACTTGGTAGGGAGAACAC
Organism: Halisarca cf. caerulea; assembly: GCA_963170055.1. Taxonomy (NCBI): domain Eukaryota; kingdom Metazoa; phylum Porifera; class Demospongiae; order Chondrillida; family Halisarcidae; genus Halisarca; species Halisarca cf. caerulea. Next base: position 6,104,658 of record CAUJGJ010000313.1, on the reverse strand, counting down.
GAATAGTTTACTCTGAATCGTGAAATTTAAATCGCGAAAAATCTACTTTTGAGCGAAATCGCGAAATTTTATTCCACGAAAATTTCCAGCAATACGTTATGGGAAGTCCGTATAAGGGGAGTTTGAGTGTAATTGTATTTAGTTAGCTGAATATATTGCACATATATAATACCTTCAGTGTGATTACATATAATAGTGGAACCTCTCATGTATATATATGGTATACAGTCAGACCTCACTTATCCGCACACATCCGTTCTGGATGAAATTGCGGATAAAGTGAGGGAACTGGATGAATGAGGGAGCAGTAGTATAGTGTACAGTAGGATTACTGCAGATTTGTTCACATAAAAACTACTGCAGAAGGTGAGGGAACTGGATATCTGAGGTGTGGATAAGTGAGGTCTCATTGTATATTGCAACTTCTCCAGAATAAGGACACAGTGTAACAGTAAACCTCTCTACAAATGACACTAGTCTAAGAGTTTCATAATGTATATATATTATTGTTTCCTCCCCAAATGCCTCAAAATCATTTTGAACCTCTACTATAGAGAACGACCTCTCTACAATGGACAATAATAGCAGCTGAATTTTAATTGTCCACAATGTGCCCTTTTTAGAGGTTCTACAGCATTTGTATGAGTCAGTAACAAATATCTCATGTATGTCGTTGTGAAGGTAATTTGTATTTTTGCCTCTGATGAAGGTAATTACAAGCTGTGAGGAAGAGTCACGATACACAAAATGATCCCAGAAATATGCTACCAAGTGTTCACTAAACTGGTGCATGCATATGTAGATTAACTTTCTGTCTGTATAATAAAGTCTTAGACTTTATGTATATGCTTCTACATTCTATACAGTTCAATACATTGTCAACTTAATTTGGAATACAATTTATGTCATAGAAACTTTTTCAAAGTCTTCGTCTTCTTTTGCATTTTATTATTCCTTGTACATTGCGCATCTGAACTATTGTTCTAAGTAAGAGCTGTATTAGATCTCACCATATGAAATTAAAACCCTTTGTGAAATAGTGGGCAATGGTAGTTTTCACGATATATATGACCCAGACAGCTAGATAGTAATACTGTGTAGTTAGAAAGTAGTCTCGCATAGCCAGACCCTCAACTTGGCTCCTTGAATTTTTTAAATGTCGCCGCGCAAACCTCTCCTTCGTACAGAAGGATCGAAGAGGTTTGGGTCTGGCTACGGGAGACTAGTTAGAAAGTGTATACAAATTTGCACGCTCGAGCCAGCTATTGGTCTGCGTGGGTGTATACGCATGACGTGGTTCATAAAATGGCCGCAAGTAGAACCGTGATTGTCGCAAGGTAGTTTCCCGTGCCAGTGGCTAAGATGACGGAGCAGCGGTCTAGGGAAAGTAAGCTGCCGTTCTTGTATTGAGTTATTATTTCGTTAGTTGAAGTTAACCGAATTGTCCCTTTGTCGATTCGTTGATTTCAGATTTGTTAGAGAAACCTTTCATCCAAAGTAGAATGGACTTAATGATACAAGGAAAGTCTCCCTCGTTGGATAGGCAGCATAGGAAGACGAGTCCTTGTTCGCCTGCAGGTCAGTCGTCTCGTGACTCACGGGCAATGTAATTTTCGCACGCATTCTCTGCTTTGTACCGGAACACGCATCAACTGTACTGTACCGACAACCGGAGTAGTAGTGACTGCGGCCAGTGTGTTTGGACTTGTAGCTAGTCTACTGTGTTTGTTTGTTTTCTTCAGTTTAAAGCCAGTTTCGTTGTATGGTGCCATGAAAGCGCCTTGTCCCCTTGGAGGTGTTGTTATCGCAGTGGGAATGGTTGTAATACATGTGTGTACCCAGACTATCAACACTGCCGCCAATAGACCAGGAATGCGCGGGGTAATGGATTCTGTCTTTGTACTGGGGTCAGCCCAGACCGAGCAGGGGATTGAGTTAGCTATTCTGTATTGTGTGTGTGTGTGTGTGTGTGTGTGTGTGTGTGTGTGTGTGTGTGTGTGTACACGTGTGTGTGTGTGTGTGTGTGTGTGTGTGTGTGTGTGTGTGTGTGTGTGTACACGTGTGTGTGTGTGTGTGTGCGTGTGTATTCTTAAGTGCATTCAGCGTTAAGTGAGAATGCCCCCCCCCCCCCACACACACAGCAGGATGTTAGTTGGATGGACTGTAGATGACATTTCCTCTCCTGCAGATGTTAACCTCACTGTTTTCATATCTGAGATCAAACTTCCAGTCTTCCAGATGTGAATCACTGTTTCTACCGTCAGCATCATCCTTCCATACATTGTATTATACATTGTATTTCTGATGTACGTATGTATGTACGTACGTATGTATGTACGTATGTATGTATGTATGTATGTATGTATGTATGTATGTATGTATGTACGTATGTCGTATGTATGTATGTATGTACGTATGTATGTATGTACGTATGTATGTATGTATGTATGTATGTATGTATGTATGTATGTATGTATGTGTGCCAACATCACATTTCCTGCTGTCAAGGCGTGCAAACGTGCCATGCCCACATCACACGTCCTGTTGTCCAGGAGGTGCATGCACGGTTCACACTGCAAGATGTATATACAGAGTGTAGGCAATTCCTTCCGAGTGGTTTGGTCTTGCTAGCAGTACATCGCAGTCATGGACCGGGGTGTTGTTCACCTGAAACATGTGCTCTGCCTGCATAGATTAGTTTTGAGTCACACAGTACAGCTCACTCACTTAGTAGACTGCAATTGGTTTAGAGCATTTGGCCTAATATCCATTTTCCATTATCCTTTTTAATTAATATCCATTTACTTATAAACGTATTATGTACATAATGTCTGCAATGTGCAGTGTGTACTCCTGCTAATGAAGAGTTGCTGTGACACTTGCTGCAGCGTGATCATTGCCACTCAGCACAACCATGTGTGTAGTGGTCAGCAGTCATTAACGATAGCTCCTCCCTGCTCACTGTGTTGTGTAGTCACTAAGTCAGCAACCACTGCTGACTTGCTGCACCCATCTTAAAGTCAGCCAGCACACCTCACATAACTTGCTGCACCCATCTTAAAGTCAGCCAGCACACCTCACATGACTTGCTGCACCCATCTTAAAGTCAGCCAGCACACCTCACGTGATGTCTCAACACTCAATGCTAGTACTGCAGGCTGACACAACTGCTGGCCTTGTGTGTAGTCAACTGGTGTTGTGATCACTCAGCACTGGCAAGTGCTGCGGTGTCTCGACACACCTGTGAAACAACCTCACTACCATAACCTTACTGCAGCACTACCTATTAATGTACGTACGTATATTTGTATGCATCTACTATTGTATGTGTGTACTTGGTATTGTGATAGCTCACTGGTGAATCAGCACTGTCTGTGTACATACAAACATAGTCTAGTGTTGGCTCAATGCAGCCGTACACTGTAGTCTCTCAGTGTGGCTGTTGACACAGCTTTGTAGTCTGCGAGTGGCTCAATGGAACCTCGAAACAGCAGGACAAATTCACAGTAACTGAGTACAGCCCAGCATTGCTGTCAGCACTGTGCCTGTGGGTCCAACAGCTGATTGGCTGTGTTGTGGCTACTCTGCCTAACACTCCCACACCTCAAGTAGCAAGTAGTGTACACAACACTCATACACGTACATGCATAACACTTGCACACACACGCACACACACATACGCACACACACACACACACACACACACACACACACACACACACACACACACACACACACACACACACACACACACACACACACACACACACACACACACACACACATACCCTACGTACTACTACTACTTCTAGTTGGCCCAAGGAGCTCACCTTTTGTCACTGTTGCTTTACAATCTGTTGACACTGCCTGTTAACAGTAACCTCTTCTGTAGTTGGTACTGTTGAGATGGCATAAACACTGTACAGGGTGTGACAGGAGTGATTTGGTTTACTAACATCAGCACATTGTGTGTGTGTGTGTGTGTGTGTGTGTGTGTGTGTGTGTGTGTGTGTGTGTGTGTGTATGCGTGTATGCATACGTAAGTACATGCATACGAACGTGCCTGTATGTGGGGCTTGCATGCTTGCATTTCTGTGTGTGAATACATACAATCAGCAGCTGCTGGTTTTGTGTGTATACAGAATGGCCACCTGTGATTGTGTATCCTGTGTTGCTATGGGATATTGTACCCAAGGGTCACCTGTGTGGCTTCCCAACCAGTCTGTACTTTTTGCCATCGCTGTACAGTATACTGTACTGAGTGTGGACCTCTATAATCTACCCACAGAGATCTCCCCATCAGTGTAGACTGTACTGAGTAGACCTCTATAATCTACATGTTGAGATCTCCCCATCATTGTAGACTGTACCGAGTGGACCACTATAGTCCACCCACATGTTGAGATCTCCCCATCAGTGTAGACTGTACTGAGTTGACCTCTATAATCTACCCACATGTTGAGATCTCCCCATCAGTGTAGACTGTACTGAGTGGACCACTATAATCTACCCACAGAGATCTCCCCATCAGTGTAGACTGTACTGAGTGGACCTCTATCAGCCACCCACATGTTGAGATCTCCCCATCATTGTAGACTGTACTGAGTGGACCTCTATAATCTACCCACATGTTGAAATCTCCCCATCATTGCAGACTGTACCAAGTGGACCTCTATAGTCTACCCACATGTTAAGATCTCCCCATCATTGTAGACTGTACTGAGTGGACCTCTAGTCTACCCACATGCTGAGATCTCCCCATCATTGTAGACTGTACATCCTTAGCTTGTCCCCAGTGATGTAGTGAAATAGATTATTTGAGATTTAATGTGACCAAATTGTACTTTTCAAATCAAAGTGCCCTTCAATAGAGTCAATTAAAATTCAATTATACGTGTGTGCTAAGTGATTCTCAGGGTCTCACTGAGAGCAGAGAACATGCACTAGCCACAGTCTGTACTAACAGGACTGACCACAATCTTGTGTTTGGCTGACAGGTCTGTACTAACAGGACTGACCACAACTTGTGTTTGGCTGACAGGTCTGTACTAACAGGACTGACCACAAACTTGTGTTTGGCTGACAGGTCTGTGTCCTGTGTTTGTCCAACGTGTCTGCCGTCATGTTTGGCCGAGCATGTTTAGCATTGGTGTGCAGTTGTCTGCAATTTTTGTAGTTTTGTGTGTGTGTTTGTGTGTCACTGTGTGTGTGTGTGTGTGTGTGTGTGCGTGTGTGTGTGTGCGTGTGTGTGTGTGTGTGTGTCACTGTGTGTGTGTGTGTGTGTGTGTGTGTGTGTGTGTGTGTGCGTGTGTGTCACTGTGTGTGTGTGTGTGTGTGTGTGTGTGTGTGTGTGTGTGTGTGGGCTTGTGCATTGCCACATATGCATTCATATACGTATGTACATACGTATGTGGATATGTACATAACTACATATATTACATCTGTATAGTTACACTCATGTAGGTATAAGTACAAAATATTTCATTATTGTCTGCCTTTTCTTCTGCCCTTGTACAGGGAGTGGATCACTCAGTCCCATGACGGGACAGCCCCATCCGGTAGGGTATTCCCCCACACAATCCGGTTCCCAAGTGGGCACTCCTGTTTCTCAAGTCTCCAGTGAAACTAGTAAGTCAGAAACCGGGTGTGCCTGTCTGTGAAGAAAAGGACTTTATGAGGGACTTTATGAGGGACTTTAAGGGGTTTATGGAACTTGCTAAGGGAATGTTGGGAAATTTTTCCTGCTATTTTTGACTCTGACTTCAGCTGCACCAGTTGTCATTCTAGGAAATTGGATATGGCTATATACGTACGTACATGGGTAGTCATTGGGGATCCCCCTGGTCACTGCTAGTATAGAGGGAATGTGTGGGTGGGTGGGTGGGTGTGAAATATTATACTGACATAATGCATAATGCCCAAATGTATGTACATGGGGCCATTTTGTTTTGCGTCATCCCTACACATGTAGACTACCTTACTCCCTAGAAGGTAGTCTCACTTCCTTAATTGAAGGTGCAAAACTAGTAGAAATGCTCTGTGCTAAGGAATGTGTGTATGTACGTACTACGTATATACGTATAATTTCATTTGTTCTAGAAGCTTACACACACACACACACACACACACACACACACACACACACACACACACACACACACACACACACACACACATACACACATACTTGTAGCATACGTATGTACATATGTACGTACAGTATGTTAAAGATGGACCCACCATACCTGCCATCCCCTATCCCCATGTCATGTCCCCACACACACTGTCTCCCGCTGTGTCATTATGTCTTGGTATTTGCTGACGAATGGTTCAAATATTGCCGTAATTGTTCTAATATCAGATTAAACTTCCCCTTTTTCAATTATCTTAATGAAAGGGATTTCCTCCTACATGGGGGCAGTACCTCTTATTGCATTCCACAACTTTCAACATTGCAATGTCAATTGTTGAGTGGTTTTCACTCTTTTGTCTTCTTTCTAGTTTCGCCAATCCCGTCTGATTTGGGGTTTTCCCCTCAATCACCGAAAAGTCCCACTTTCAAGGTCCCGGGAAGGTCCACCTCGTTGTCTCCACAACCACTGTCATTGAAGCTTTCAGGAAGCAGTTCCAGCACTTCTTTGAATGAATCAGCTAAACCCACACTGTGAGTGTATGTGTGTGTGTGTGTGTGTGTGTGTGTGTGTATGTGGGTGGGTGTGGTTTGTGTGTGTGTGTGTAAGTATGAGTGTTTGTGTATGCGTGTGTGTGTGTGTGTTTGTTTGTGTGAGTGTGTGTGTGTGTGTGTGTGTGTGTGTGTGTGTGTGTGTGTGTGTGTGTGTGTGTAATTTGCTATGTGCATTTTCAGTGGCAAACTCAGCCTCGGATTGAACAAGCCAAAACCGAAGAGTATCTTCTTCTCTCCCTCACCGCAGAAGAAATGTGAGTGGGTCCCATCAAATCTCTGTCTACCTACATACTTACGTACATCAGTACTGTATGTATGCACACACGTACACTATGAATGACATACTGTTCATCCTGTACATATGTACTTACCACAATGTGTGTGTGTACGCTTTGCCTCTCATCAGCAATGACCTCCTTGTTTCTGCGTATTTATTTTTACTAATTCTCTAATCACGATAATGACTTACTGTCCCCCCTCCAATGATAATGACTTTATGCTCCCCAATGACAATGACTTCCTGTTTCCCTCCAATGATATTGACTTCCTGTTTTCCATCTGATGATGTCATTAGGGTCTGACCCAACCAATCCAGTGGTAGCAGAGGAGAAAAGCATACAAAGAGCAGGTTCACTGAGGTGTGTATGTACGTATGTACATGAGGGTGAGGGGGGAGTGGCTGTATATGTACATGAGGGTGAGGGGGGAGTGGCTGTTTATGTACATGAGGGTGAGGGGAGAGTGGCTGTATATGTACATGAGGGTGAGGGGAGAATGGCTGTTTATGTACATGAGGGTGAGGGGAGAGTGGCTGTTTATGTACATGAGGGTGAGGGGGGAGTGGCTATATATTTACACGAGGGTGAGGGGAGAGTGGCTGTACATGTATGTACAGATGTGGTTGTGGGTACAATGTAGGTATTTTCTAGTTTTTGCACACATATACGTACGTATGTACGTCAATATGCACTCATATACACAAACACATGCACACAAACACACACACACACACACACACACACACACACAGTGACACACACACACACACACACACACACACACACACACACACACACACACACACACACACAGTGACACACACACACACAGTGACACACACACACACACACACACACACACACACACACACACAGTGACACACATATGTGTGTCACTGTGTGTGTATATGATACATATATAAGTACGTACATATTATATTTGTTCCTCCAGATCTTTACATGAAACTGACGGAACTGAAGACTTTTTACAGGAAATTAAAGAGAAAATGGGAAAATTATCATTTTCACAAAAAGAGGTACAAACCTCCAATGAGCTGTTTTAGTGTATAATCTGTGGTCACATGTGTGTCATGTGATCATTTGACCATAGGAACAATTACATATTATGTTGAAATCCTTCGACTATGGTCACATATTTGTCATGTGATGTTTTAAACATACTCACACCATGATCAAATGTGCTGTAGAGATTTAAACATGATCATACGTGTGTCAGGTGATCTGTACCCCATAGTCACATGTGTATCATGTGATAATTATTGTTGCCCTCAGGTGACAAAGTTCAAGCTGCAGGATTTGGACAACCTGGGGGAGATTGGGAGAGGGATCACAGGACGAGTGTTCAAGATGCTACATAGACCCACCGGAAGGGTAATGGCTGCCAAGGTGTGTGTGTGTGTGTGTGTGTGTGTGTGTGTGTGTGTGTGTGTGTGTGTGTGTGTGTGTGTGTGCGTGCGTGCATGCGTGTGTGCATGTGTGCTTGCGTGCTTGTATATGATACAGAATGTATTCCCAGTGCATCTAATGTGTTGTTCTATTTGAACATATGTAAATACATATGTCCGTACGCATGTACACAGAGTGTAGTGCGTACATGCACTCAATAATATGGTAGTGTGAACGCCAGCAGCGTTGATATTATGTGTTAGCTCACATCAACACAGGTCTGTAGATATGGCTGTGGATGTCTGAAATGAAGTCCTAAGATTTTGCAAATCAAAAATTTTGCAAATGTTGTGTTATTCACCAAATTCTCGAAAATATTACTCAGCGAAAATTTCCCACTCTATGGTACATATTTGTGTATACGTCACACGTCATTTGTGTACACAACATATTTGTGTATGTATCTACGTATGTATACATACAGTACATGCATTTATGTAGGTACAACACACAAAAGTTATACAGGGTTGCCGTGAAATAGGTTTGAATGCATACATACAGCTCTCTGCTAAACTGCATAGGACCTTCACAAGCGTTAAGTCATATTTGCAAGGCAGCTTCACACAGTACAATAAGGTTCTTGTGCATTACACGAAAAAAGCATGCAAAACTGAGCAATACTACATTTAGCTTAACATGTAGCAATTATGTCAGTGATTTCATTCTTTGACTGTTATGCACTCACACAAGAGAAACACTTAAAACAACATTATAGTTTGATGTACTTGAGCTTTTATGTTGGTGTTGGATTACGTTGGTTCAGTCTCTGCTTTGGCTAGAAAATGTGAAGATTCGCTCAATCGTTAGAACCGTCCCACATACTAAAGCTATGAAGATGCCAAATGCTAATGGGATTGCAGCGATTATTGAACCATATCCTGTTGTGGCCAGAGCAAAGGCTGTTGCCACGGCTGTAATGGCTAATCCAACCAAGAACATGTAGAGTTTTGATTTGCCAGCTACTTGTAGTATTGTGTCAACAAGACCTAAAGATTAGCAGAGAAGATCACAGAGTGAACATTTGCCAGTATTCCTCTTCTCTGTTAGACTCACTTCCAAATTTCTTCTTGGCCCATTGATACAGCTTATTTATCTGCTCACTCAATTTAGGACACTCCAGTGTTTCAACAAGCTCTCTGTCTTCAGGGGGCAAAGCTGCCATCACTTTAGCCCATTGCTCTGGGTTGCAATCATTTACACTCCTCACAAATTTTGTTCCTTTCTTCCACAATCTTTGTAATGCTTCTTTATTCCTCTTAGTGTCTTTTGGATATTTCACAATGTCCCTGGCCATTTCCTTGCAGGCATCCAGTAAATATTTTCTCTCTTGCCACCAGCTTACAGTCTCTGTTATCTGTAACAGCCTCCAGGGCTTTCTGTAGGGACTTAAGCTTTCTTGCCACTTTCAAATCTGAAATTCCACTAGTGATTTCCTCCAGATTAATATTTTCCAGTGACAAGCTCAAATCCCAGCTTTCTGCCAATGAGGACACGAAGTCTCCTGATTGGGCCTGTACTTCTTCCCTAGCTGTGGGTATGTCACTCATTTTACCTACCTAATGGTGAAAAGTGATTCCAGTGGTTGCAGGATCCTTTTAGTTTCCCATCACCACTGAGTACTGCCCCCTCCCCCTACACATGCACACCCACCCACCCACCCACACACCATATCTCTCAATGTAGTCAAAAACAGCCACAGTTCTGATTTGATTCTTCATCAGTTGCTATTTTTAGGTATAATGCAGTATGTAATACCTACAACATGTATGTACAGACTCAGGTACATTGGATCATGTGCATTACACATTATACCTAAAAATTGCAATTGATGAAGAATCAATTCAGAACTGTGGCTGGTTTTCTGCAAAGGTCTTGTGGTGCAAACTGGCCCACGTTCTATTTACATAACAAAATTAATATTGGTATTGTTATAATAACTTCAGTTTGAGTTTTTATGGGGATATATATATATAGTTATTATATATAGAAGTGATATTTACAGTTACTTGCAAATCACTTCAAATCAATTCAGAAGACCACAGTTTTCAATTGAGAGTACAATCTGCTCCGAGAGTACAATGTGCTTTAACTAGGAATACATAATTATATAATTATTATTATATATATATATATATATATATAATATATATATGTGTGTGTGTGTGTGTGTATATACTGTATATATTGTATGTATACAGTGGGCCCTGGTTTATCCGACCACGTTTGTTCCTCATAAAATGTGTCGGATAAACCAGGTGTTGGATAAATCAGGGTAAATAGTACACAAAGTGGTGGTGATTCACAGCAGAATGTCGGATAAATGAGGTTTTCGGATAAACCAGTGTCGGATAAACCAGGTGTGACTGTATATAGAGAGAGAGCATCTGTTACCATGGTAACAGTGCAATTATACAGCAATTTGATCCCCATGTTTTATACCTTGTATAAAACAGGGGGATCAAACTCGCTGTGAGTTTATACTTGGAAACTTGTGTTTTCAGGCAAATTCCTCTCTGCAAAGTTCCTTAAAGAGATTTGCGAAGAAACACTCTACAAATCGAATCCAAAAGAAGCCAATCTTCATCACCACAAGAAGCGAAATTAACATCATAGCCAAGAAAGTCTTCTTTGGGGATTCTTACTGCCGATTCCCTTTGGAAAGTCTATAGTTAACATTCAAATTGTTTCATCGAATTCCTGGAAGTCAAGAACACTTGTCCAAATTCCACAAACGGATGCTGTAATAGTTAAGACATAGGCACTCAGGCTGTATGGCATAGGAAATGCACTCTCCTGAGGGCGAGTGCATTATATATGCCATACAGCCCTCACACCTATGTCTTAACTACTACATGTATTTCATATCAATATAATTACACTGAGCCCTTGTGATGTAAACTAAACCTTCTCCCATTCCTATAACAAACAAAAAGTCATGTTCTTGTAGTATTGCAATTTATGTATAGTAAGATGTATTGTGTCCACATGAGCACTGTCAACAGGTTAGTATTCTATTCTGTTATGCAAAGTTAGCGATCATAGTTAAAACCTCCCACTCTGTGTGTGTGTGTGTGTATGTGTGTGTGTACGTGTGTGTATGTGTGTGTGTGTGTGCGTGTGTGTGTGTGTATGTGTATGTGTATGTGTGTGTGTGTGTGTGTGTGTGTGTGTGTGTGTGTGTGTGTGTGTGTGTGTGTGCAAGCACGTACACGTGTGTGTGTTTTGTAGTTGTATTACACATTATCACACATAACCTGTATGCTCATAAACAGACTGTTATTGTGACTTTGATTTTATACATACATAATGTCATTCTATTGTGTAGAAAATGGAGTGGTCGGGAGTGAGGGGTGAGCAGAAGAGGGTGTTGATGGACTTGGATGTCATGACAGCACAACATTGTCCCTACATTGTACAGTACTATGGGGTTATCATTGAAGGGGTGAGTGTGTGCATGTGTGTGTGTGTGTGTGTGTGTGTGTCTGTGTGTCTGTTGTGTTTGTGTGTCTATCTGTGTGTGATATGTGTGGGTGTAGGTATGTGTGTGTGTGTGTGTGTGTGTGTGTGTATGTGTATGTGTGTGTGTGTGTCTGTGTGTCTGTGTGTCTGTGTGTCTGTCTGTGTGTGATATGTGTGGGTGTAGGTATGTGTGTGGGTGTGGGTGTGGGTATGTACTTGTGTATGTCACCACTCTCTGGATGTTCCAAATGCAGCAAAATGTTTGGTTGTTCATGGAGCTGATGGACACATGTATTGAAACACTCCTCAAGAGGTCGGGACCCATTCCAGAACCAATCCTTGGAACAATTTTGGTTTCGGTATGTAATTCTTATCAAATGTTACAGAATTTCTAATGATGTTTGATTGCGACTAATTTTAGATAATCAAAGCTCTTGATTATCTCAAGAAAGAACACAAAGTCATTCACCGAGGTATGTAGGTGTGGTTGGGGGCGGGGCTACAATTGAGGCTGGGGTGGGGCTAAGATTGTGGGGACAGGGATGAGGGTGTGTCTTGGGGCGAGGCTAAAGTTGTCACCGTTGAGGGCAGAGCTAAGGGTGTGGCTGGGGGGCACATACGTGCACACACACACGTGCACACACACACACACACACACACACACACACACACGTGCACACGCACACACACACACACACACACACACACACACACACACACACACACACACACACACACACACACACACACACACACACACACACACACACACACACATGCACATACACACACATACGCGCTCACACACACTAATCACACTAATCACACTATTATACTAGACAATCACTTGTTAGCAGTTCTTATTGTATGTATTTCATGTACATCTTCAGATGTTAAACCATCTAATATGCTTTTGGGATGTGATGGGCAAGTGAAATTGTGTGACTTTGGAATCAGCGGCCATCTTGTTGAGTCCAAAGTGTTCACAAGAGATGCTGGTGTTCCAGCATACATGGCAGTGAGTTACTTTGTCACATGATTGTCACATGAATGTCACGTGTGTTGCTCTTTACATGTGATTCCCTCACCACAGCCTGAACGAATCACTGACGGAACAGCTGGCTACACAGTGAAGGCAGATGTTTGGAGTTTGGGAATATCCGTGGTAGGTTGGGGGCAGAACATGAACCACATGCACAGACATATGTTGAGCAGTTGTCACATGATTGTCACATGATTTTGCCATTTACCTGATTGTCACATGACTGTCACATACTTCTTTAGCATGTCACATGATTCTCACATATTACATGGGCTTCTTCATCGATGTTCATGCATGTGTACGCACATACATCATATTGCGGACTTGTATCACAATGTGGTCATTATTGCATCTCGCCCACCCCTTCCCTCCACATGCGCACACAACACACACACACACACACACACACACACACACACACACACACACACACACACACACACACACACACACACACACACACACAGGTACAAATGGCTGAGGGCAAGCACCCCTATCCTCCTGCAAAGGTAGAGTTTGAGGTACTGGCCAACATTGTCAACAGTCCTCCTCCTCTTCCTCACCGAGGGAAGTACTCAGAGGAGTTTTACAGCTTCATGGAGGCTTGGTGAGTGTCAGGAGTGATGTGTGTGTGTGTGTGTGTGTGTGTGTGTGTGTGTGTGTGTGTGTGTGTGTGTGTGTGTGTGTGTGCTGGTGTTGCATACATACATGGATAAACACCACACACACACATACTGTACACACACACACACACACACACACACACACACACACACACACACACACACACACACATACACAGTATATAACACTATCACTCTCCCTGCAGCTTAACAAAAGATCATAGACTGAGACCAGAGTACCACCAACTTCTGGTAAGTCTAACGTACCATACATGTATGCCTTGAATACATGTGATAATGGACATCTAAATGCACATCTATGGCTGCATTGGGGAGGGGGAGGGGTGCTCACCTTTTACCTCAACTGGCACGTTTGTTTCACCTATGAATCTTACACATTCCGTTGGTACTCCCATACCCATTTCACCAGTAGCTTTGTAGTTTTGCTCTTTTCACTAAATCTCTATTCACATCACTGTGTGTTGCATTCTGGTTACTAACCCACGCAGGCAGACCTCCAGTACATGTTTTGGCATACTGTGTGTACCTCCCACTTGACTTTACGTACACCCTCTCTCCCCCCTCTCCACCCTCACACCCTCACACAGGCACACCCGTTTATCGTGAAGTACGCCACCTCACCTGCTGATGTTGCCACGTGGTATTGCAAGACGTCGCTGATTTCAAATATAACGAATCAAACAAACCTGATATCGTTTGACCCGTGAGACAGTGACAGTCGGCCATTTTACTGAAACTGGACATATTTAGATCTGGACAAAATGGGTGCCACCATCTCCTGTGGATGGGTTTGTATTATTCTTCCTTAGCTGTACAATGGCTTAATTTATTGCAGTTTAAATTCTTATTGTTTTGTATGTGTCTCGGTGTGTTTTAACCAACCCACCCCAGGGGAAGGGGGGCTTGATGTGCAGTGGTGTTGAACACACTTGTACACTGCGCTCTCAGTGTATTATATTATTCTTATGCTGTGTTTTACTGTATAATTATTATTTTCACTGTACTTAGTGCAACTAATATTATGTATAATTATTGCAGTGTCTATAACTCTATAATACTATACTAATCTAATTGTATACTATTATGTATGCTATAATATATAATACTTAGCTGGTTGAGTTTATATAGAAATATGCATGTATGTATGTATATTATGGTTATAGTATTGCTCTTTATAATAAACATGCACACAATATATTGCAATAATAATAATATTTTATATGCACTGCATACATGTGTGCAAGTACATGCACACACAGTACAGGTATGCAGTGGACCTCTCTGTAATTAACGGACATGTACACTTGATTGGAATATCACCGCATATCATTGCTATACATGCAGATCGAGGTTTCCACTTTTCAGAGGATATTCTACATACATGCATAGCAATCTATATCTGGACCCTCAAAATCTCTGTTAGAGAGAATTAAGTTTAAATTCCACTATTAGGGCAGTTTGTAAGAGTTCTACTGCACATATATATGCACATGCATGCTTGCATGCATAATTTTGTCATGCATGGAAATCAAGGAAAACTGCATGCATTGGACAGCTGTAGATTGTTGCATGGGATGCCTGCGAGACTCGTGCACATGTAGCAGAACTGAAGGGTCGACAAATGAAGCATACGAATCACCACATCCATTTTCACAATATAGAGTATACAGTACAAGAATAAACATTGTAAAAACATAATGCATGGTAAAAACAATTCATTAGGAAGTTTTCTGGACATAATAGCATAAAAAACATCATTTGCTAAAGTGTCATGTTTGAGTGAGAGTGAGTTTGAACCTGAATTTGCTGAAGTTGTCTTCTTCGGTGAAGGGGTACCACATGACGTAGTTGGTACCCCAAATGTTGTTGAGCAGATTGAAGGAGAACCCCTTTGTGTAGTCGGGCTTGGTGGCTGGGGTGGGGAAGGGGTTGGGCCAACCCACACCCATGAGGGTGCAGTCCATTGCCGTCACGTTCATAACAGCCGAGGGCGTGGTTGCATGCATGACAGACACACCCCCTCTGTACTGCCCGTGAAGATGCTGACTGCCATTCTTCACCACATCCGTCACGTCAACCACACTGCCAAGTTTGTTCACCATCATACCACCAACGGGAGGCTGGAGGACCAAACTGAGCGCTTCAGGTCGTCTGGTGAGTGCCCATTGCACGTATACGGTAACTTCAAACGCACGATCCTCAGAGGTGTAGTCGTACTTCACCCAGGCGTTGTACGGTGCCCCAAAGTCGTGCACCAACATGGGTGAGTACTGCAGAACAGTGATGAAACTGGTACCAGATTCGCTCACATACAGACTGCTCAAGGTGCCTCGATCCTCAAAGTGTTCTGTGTCGTTTAGCTCCAGCCCGGGTTTACCAAAGTCCTTTATAGCAAATGACGCCTTTCGGTAGAAGTATTCTGAGAAAAAGGTGTCGTAATCTGCAGGTGTAAAAGTCTGATACAGCAAAGTGAACAGAGGGTTAGTGGTTGAGGCCCATTTCACACTCTGACTCGATTGCATGTCTGTAAGGTCAACAATGGCACCAGTTGTTTCATCAAAGGAGATCTCAAAATTGCTCAATTTAAAATTATATGGTTTTTCTGCTAGTTTGTAGCCATCCATGGAAATATGGCCGTCAAACTTCAAGTCCGCAAGAGCTTTCCGAATGGATGCTCCCAGAGGGTGGCTGCCCAGGGCTTCCAGTGGGTAGGTGATTCCCCATTGCCGTTGCTCCACCCACGAGTTCACCACATCAACAAAGTTTTTGTCGTGAATTACATTCTGAAAGTTCTCATTGGTCCAGGATGCGCTGTCATGAAGATACTTCTTGATGTCTTTTCCCCATGTGTGCTCAGCACTCTTCAGTAAAAGAGCAGAGAAGTTGAAGAACTGTGGATCATCAAGGGAGCACTGTCCAGAAGCAAGACAGCTGCTTCGAAGAGACATCATTTCTCTGAACTGTGCAATCTTCCCCGGATCAGAGGCAGTTCCATGGATCCAAGTGTCACCGATTTCTCCTGAAATCACTGGCAGCTGAGATTTCACTTTGAGAAGCTCAGCTACAAAGGCATCATATGTGGATGCTATCACTGTTGCGTTTGGAAAGAGCTTCTTAACGGCCTGGTAGTTTGCCAGGACTTCTTTTGTTGGTGGTGGTCCTGTGTTGTCCCCACGTATGGCAAACGCCAGTGCGTGCGTCATCCCAGGTACCACAACCGTGTTTGACAGTGAATTAGGGGGACCCCCGTATCCACCCGGGTGCCACATGGCAACAATGTCCTTTGCCGACGCCTTGTCCAACCATCGAAACACCTCCGGGACTGCAGGAGGCATACTTGCCGAGTTCACACCCACTGTGATTGCCTCCACACCCATTTTATTCAGGAGGGGTATGACTCCACGCGTTAGTCCTGGGACATCGCGTTGGCTCATCGTTGTCTTGTGTGTTTTGTTGAATTTGTCGTCCAGCCAGTGAGAGAGATAAACACCAAATTCGAAAAGAGAGGGCTCCATAATTTCAGGCTGTCCGTTGAAAGCGTACGCATGCCACACAATGTCTCCGGCCTCAATAGCTTTGACAAAACTGTCCATTTCTGTAGAGTTAGGGCAGTAGAAACCCATGTTTGGCGGGCAGTTTAGGTAAAGATAAACAAGGTAGGAATGCGTGGTAAATATAAGCCTCTCCTCCCCACCCCTCTGCTTTAGTTCGTTGGCAATGATGATAGCTGACGGGAAGAAGAGCACGAAATAGCGGTCCAGAATGTGCGCCGCAGTGTCTGCAAATCCAACATCCAAATGACAAGAGGAAATTAAATGCACCATGGTAACCTGTTCGGCATATTTTGCTTTTAAACTGCTGCTATCATCCTGATACTTTGAAAGGGCAATGCTAGAAGTGAATATTGTTGCAAGAGCAAGAAACAGTACGTGAACAGCAGCCATATTTCCGAGGGCGTGGTCGATGAGGAAATCCCTCTCAAAATTGTCCCGAATACGCCCAACGGTACAGCAAGAAAATGGCTGCTCAGAAGTTAACATCTTTTGCGACCAAGTTGGTCAGTGGCAGTGCTAAAGCAGCGACCAAGACTGGTGCGGGCGCTATGGGTATGTATTCTACATATTTGAAGTCTATTTTGTGTAATTGTGTAATTTCTATCGCACAATTAACAGTCCAGTTGTGTTCTCTATGATTTCTTCCCTCGCCGTGCCCTAAAGGATATGCAGATGTGTTTCGTACACAACGTAGTACATACTATGCGAATACGTTAGAAGTAGTCATGTACAATAGAACCTCGTTAAGAATAACACTCTTAAAACTGAATTCTGCTCAACATAAACTATTTTTTGAGGCATGTTTGGTTTGCTGCAGTACTTTAAGCAGAACTTATGTGAGAACTGATTTTGTGGGTCCCTTAAAGTTTGTCTTATTGAGGTTCCACTGTACTTCAATGGTTCAGTTTGATTACATGTTTTGCTTCTTTTATTGTCTAGTACTGGTTCAGAGAGCTCAACCACACTTGAAAACATTCTGGGGTCATGCTAGGGTGGAGCTGGCCCCACCTAGTCCGGCTCAGTGGCCCGAGATTAGGGCGGGCTTTTCCAAACTCTTTCAGAGTGCTGTCAGCGGTCGCTTTCTTAATCTATCAGTGAAGGAGGCAACGAAGAAGACGCTCGTTGGTGTTGAAATCCTCTGCTGGTTCTTCGTGGGAGAGATGATTGGAAGAAGGAGCATCATTGGCTACAAAGTCTAGCTAGCTCTAGTCTTCATGTTAACTTGCCCGTGTATCTTGTCGTTATGGTGTTCAGGTGTCTTGTCTGCTCTGAACATGTGTTTGCACTACACAGCATTGTGTGTATGTAGCGTTGTAAGTTGTAATGGTTGTGGAAGTAATAGTATCTATGTATCGAATAAAGGACATGTTCAGTACTAATATCAGTATTATACGTACATAATATGCGCACTGTGGCTATGTACTGCATGCACGATTCGATGTGCAGTCATATATGTATTGGCTTGTGTGTGTGTGTGTGTGTGTGTGTGTGTGTGTGTATACATAAGTGTGTGTGTGTGTGTGTGTGCATATATACATAAGTGTGTTGTGTGAGAAGTTGCAAGGCCAAATCTCATACTAATCGCTAGTGTCATGTGCATGTATCAATAACTGTTGAATGACCAATCATAATGTCAGCATACAGTATGCACTCATGCAGGAGGGCTGTTCACCCCCCCATTACATGTGCATCAAGTTGCCATTAAATTTCAATTTGATTATAAAAACATGGCATCATCGTCGTACAATCCTTAATTCCTGTCAATAATAAAATAATTGCCACAGACAAGAGAACAGAGTGAAAACATTAAAACCAGTTGATTACAGTGCGTGATTGTTCCATGTGGTTGTGCATGACTAATCATCATCATCATCATCGTCTTCTTCCTCTTCTTCCTCTTCTTCTTCCTCCTCCTCCTCCTCCTCTTCTTCTTCATCATCTTCAGAGAGTGAGGCTGTGGGGAGAACAACACAGAGCAAAACAAAATAAGTTCAATGTTACAAGACTGCAGTAGAATGTCTCCAGCTATATACATAGTATTATATTTAACACACACACACACACACACACAAACCTTTTGCATAATTGGAGCCTACAGATTTTGCTATAGCTGCTAAACTCTCTCCATCATCTTCATCCTACACAATAACAGTACATATACAATACACAAACATCCACAAGTAAACAACAACAGCAATGCAAATTTAGGAGCTAACATCATCAATGAATCCAGGTTCAATGTCGCTGGCCTTCACCCTGCTCTTAAACGTTGACTTTTCTCTCACTCGCTTCTGCTCATTTCCTCTCTTGGCAGCTGCTCTTAGCCTCTCCTCTTCTTTCTACATGCACACACACACACGAACATGGGAGGGAGAGGAGGGGTGGGTATGGTAAATAATGCTTATAGTGTTTAGATTAGTTTCCAAACTGATTCCCCAATTGGAAACCAAATCACAAATCACTTAAAAAGAAGCCAAATTATTACACTGTAATAACCATGGCTGCCATTGAAAGTGAGGGTAATGAATTTCATTACATCACACAACCCACACAGCAACCTCAGATGTCATAGAGCAACCTCAGCTGTCAGTGGAAGGATTCCTTGTCAAGAGGGAGCCCTCACAACTCCCTGCGAGGACTCCATTAACTCTTATCTCTCCCTCTCTACTTACCATGCCCCATGTGGAGGGGAGGTCATGTACGGGGTTTCAGGACATGACCAAAACAAACCATCCATTCACCTGATCTGCCCACACACACACACTCATAATACACACATATTATTGTACACACTATTCATGACTAATGAGGAAGACATATCTCTTAGGGAAGAAGACTGAGACTCTGAGTACCTTGAAAGGTTACACTTGTGACATGTCAGGAAATAACACACACAAACAGATATGTGCACGCACACACACACACACACACACACACACACACACACACACACACACACACACACACAACCCCCCCCACACACACACCAATCTGCTATTACCTTAATCATCTCAGTTCTTTGCGTACAACGACTGTGGCACACAAAGTGTAGCTGCGATGACACGTCACCGCTGGGTACTTTCAGACACCGCCCCCAAATGTCTGCTAGGAGCAAGGACGTACCCGATCACAAGCTCTGACCGTACACCGACCCGTACAATGACTGTGGCACACACACACACACACACACACACACACACACACACACACACACACACACACACACAACCCCCCCCCCCCACACACACACACATACACACACACACACACACACGCACACACACAACCCCCCCCCCACACACCAATCTGCTATTACCTTAATCATCTCAGTTCTTTGTGATTCGGGATCTTTGCCAACTGCAGCCAAGACCCGGATTTTCTGTGGAAGAGAACCACTTAGCATTCACACACATGTGCACATATACACACACAAAGGCCATACATTCATGCAGGCAAACACACACACACACACACACACACACACACACACACACACACACACACACACACACACACACACAAACATACACACACACACACACATACACACACACACTATACGCACACACACACACACACACACACACACACACACACACACACACACACACACACACACACACACACACAAACATACACATACACACACACACACACACACACACATACACACACACACACACACACACACACACACACACAAACATACACATACACACACACACACACATACACACACACACACACACACACACACACCTGAGCTCGACTAAATCTGTCTGCTATGGAGAGAGTCATTTTCTTGTGAGTAGCACTTTCCGTAGAATGTGGTCTACACATGAGAGAGCAAGTACACAAGGAATTGTGAGTGTGTGCAGCTGGGATGGACCACTGCACACTGGTGGGACGGACCACTGCACACTGGTGGGATGGACCACTGCACACTGGTAGGATGGGCCCCTGCACACTGGTGGGACGGACCACTGCACACTGGTGGGACGGACCACTGCACACTGGTGGGACGGACCACTGAACACTGGTGGGATGGGCCACTGTACACTGGTGGGACGGACCACTGAACACTGGTGGGATGGACCACTGTACACTGGTGGGACAGACCACTGAACACTGGTGGGATGGACCACTGCACACTGGTGGGATGGGCCCCTGCACGCTGGTGGGACGGACCACTGAACACTGGTGGGACGGACCACTGAACACTGGTGGGACGGACCACTGCACACTGGTGGGATGGGCCACTGTACACTGGTGGGATGGGCCACTGAACACTGGTGGGACGGACCACTGAACACTGGTGGGATGGGCCACTACACACTGGTGGGATGGGCCACTGCACACTGGTGGGATGGGCCACTGTACACTGGTGGGACGGACCACTGTACACTGGTGGGATGGACCACTGTACACTGGTGGGATGGGCCACTGCACCCTGGACGAACATGCAATCACCTGAAGGTTAACTTTGACCTGAAGATGGAGTGCCCTTGTAAGCCTGTTCCCTGTCGAACAAAGAGGTGGTTGAGTTTGCCTTGTTCTGGCTGTTTGTAGACGTCAAATATCTCTCCTCCGAGGTACAGCGACATCCTAGTAGGGAGGGGAGGGGATGGGAGGGGGAGGGGGAGGGGGAGGGGAAGGGTGCAGAAGAGGGGAGGGGAGGGGAGGGGGAGGGGAAGGGTGCAGAAGAGAGGAGGAGAGGGGAGAGGAGGGGGAGGGTGCAGAAGAGAGGAGGAGAGGGGAGGGGGAGGGGAAGGGTGCAGAAGAGGGGAGAGGAGTGAAATGATTGCAGGTGTGTACTTCATGCACTGTAGGCATGTTTACCGCATTCCTTACTCTTGTGTAACCATGGTTACCATTACTCCCCTGTAACCATGGCAACCACATCCCTCACCCCCATGCAACCATGACTACTTACGTTCCATCTGACCACTTAACAATCTTAGCGTTGCTCTCCTTGACTAAATTGCCGTATTCATCCTCCACTTGTCTCCACCGAACGGTGTTCTCCACCTAACACAGAGCGGATCAGATGGAAGCTTACGTAGTGGAGGGTGTAACAGAATAGGTATGTGAGGGGTGTAGGGTGTGTGGGGTGAGTGAGGTGGGTGAGGTGGGTGTGGTGTGTAGGGTGTGTGGGGTGTGTGGGGTGAGTGAGGTGTGTGGGGTGTGTAGGGTGTGTAGGGTGGGTGGGGTGTGTAGGGTGGGTGGGGTGTGTAGGGTGGGTGGGGTGAGTGAGGTGGGTGTGGTGTGTAGGGTGTGTGGGGTATGTAGGGTGGGTGGGGTGTGTGGGTTGAGTGAGGTGGGTGGGGTGTGTAGGGTGGGTGGAGTGTGTGGGGTGAGTGAGATGGGTGGGGTGTGTAGGGTGGGTGGGGTGTTTAGGGTGGGTGTGGTCGGTGGGACGAGTGAGATGGGTGGGGTGGGTGTGGCAGGAGGATCCTACAGACTACAAATGTACCAGCTGCACATGAAAACTCACATATACACACACACATGCTAGTCCTGAACGGTACAGACCATTATAACTACATGCAGTTACTAACTAATTGACAGATAGTCGGTATTAGTCAGTATATCTCAATATTATCCTCCAATATTGATATCACAACTTTGATCCCTCAGTTATGACATAAATAAGGGGCTGGTTTTAAATATTATAGGACTATGTACCCAGGTCAATTGGAAACTGTAGCCATATATTGGACTTCTGCTGTTAGTCTTCCCTACTTTAACCCGTCTGTTCTTGTACTGCAGATGGAGGTGACTGCACTTGCTCTAGTAAAATGCCAATAATCGATATATTGACTATTCAAAATTGGAATTATTGTATTATCGGTAATGGATTGATACTGATATCGATTACAAATATTGATATAGTCCAGGGCTAACACATATATATGTACACACACATACGTACACACACATACACACACACACACACACACACACACACACACACACACACACACACCTTCAGCTTTAATCTTGCTCTCCCCTCTTCATCCAGTACCTCATCCTCTCCAATCTCATCTTCGTACAAGTTGGGATCAAACGGTCTGCACACCAAGTACACAACACACATGTACAGTACACACCAAGTACACAACACACATGTACAGTACGTTCACACAATACCAACAGACAGCATCATGCATAGTGACATTGGGCTCATCAAACCATAATGCCGTGTTTTCAGAAAATATGTTAGATAACCAGGTGTTGGATAAGCCAGATGTTGGATAAGCCAGATGTTGGATAAGCCAGGTGTTGGATAAGCCAGATGTTGGATAAGCCAGGTGTTGGATAAGCCAGATGTTGGATAAGCCAGGTGTTGGATAAGCCAGATGTTGGATAAGCCAGGTGTTGGATAAGCCAGGTGTTGGATAAGCCAGGTGTTGGATAAGCCAGGTGTTGGATAAGCCAGGTGTTGGATAAGCCAGGTGTTGGATAAGCCAGGTGTTGGACACATCAAGGTGTATGTAGGCACCTATGTGTGGGTGAAAATGGTGTCCTGTGTGCCAAGAGTGTACACTGTCTGGCTGTGATGGAATCAACCCACAGCCAGGCTGTCTAGCCTTAACACCCCACAGCCAGGCTGTCTAGCCTTAACACCCTGACAGATTGAATAGCCCACCAAACAGGAACAGGGCATGGTAGGAGGTTCTAGGGAGTTCTATGGCTTTATCATGACTAGACGAACAGATCACGGCAGAAGGTAGAGGTAGAGAGGGAGTGAATGAGCGCATAATATTATCCACACACACACACACACACACACACACACACACACACACACACACACACACACACACAATAATAAAACACAAAATGGACGTAAATCAAAATGCATTATCGATAGAGGATAATGCATTGGTGAAAATGAGCTGTAAAGAAAATACGTACATGTATGTATTCTCAAAACAAAGTGACCATCCCACGTTCTGCAAATATTATCTTTGTTGCTACACCAGCTGGGAAACAAGTACACTATCAGCAAACACACACACACACACACACACACACACACACACACGTACACACACACACACACACACACACACACACACACACACACACACACACACACACACGGACACGGACACACACACACACGTACACACACATACACACACACACACACACACACACACACACGGACGGACACACGCACACACACACGGACACACACGCACACACACACACACACACACGTACACACACACACACACACACACACACGCGTACGTGTGAGCAAAAGATGTCAAGTTATTCGTCAATAGATTTTCTACAATCCTTGCTGCTAACACCAGCTGTGCAATACACCATCAGCAAGAATGTACATAACCACCACACAGCAGACATATGCTAACATTACATAACAGAAACAATCACACCACACACACACTCAACATGGTAGTATATGAACACACACACAGGCACACGCACACACACACACACACACACACACACACAACATGGTAGTATATGAACAGGTAAAGCTGACAAACATGTTGGCAGAAGACAACGGACAGCTTGACAGTACTTATAGGCAGTATTCAATACTATTTGTAGGAAAAACATGCATTCATTCATAGATTGTTGATAATCCATGTTTAGTACAAATCATGTTAGTGCTCATAACTACATAAAGCTGCAAGCAATTTGTGATATATTGCATGTATTCAGATGACGGTGTACATATGCATGTATGCATGTACTGTATGTGGGTACGTAGTCAACATGCCTGAAATTATTTCTGGGGAAAACACTGTTATAGGGCTATTATGCGACTGTCATGTGACAATCCACATGACAACAATCACATAACTGTGATGCGACAGTCCACATGGTAACAGCCACATGACTGTCATGTGATGGCCCACATGGTAACAATCACATGACTGTGCCACAATGGTAGACAAACTGAGGATCCACATTGTGACAATCACACAACTGTCATGTGACATAGTGGTCTGACATGCTACACCGGTACCTTGTCTCCACACTGAGGAAGTTGGGCAGCTTGACATAGTAGACATCTGATCCTGTGTCCACTATTGAGCGAGGGATGTCAACGTTGATGGACGTCCCCTCTTCCTCCGGTGGTTGCATGCCCTCCAACCCCATTTCATTATCACTCTGCACAGAAGGTCAGAACAGGATACAAAAGAGTGACATGTAACACATACGTGCACGAGTGCACACACACGTACACACACACACACACACACACACACACACACACACACACACACACACACACACACACACACACACACATGTGTGTGTACACACATAGTTGGGCATTTATCCATTAGCAAACATTTCCTTATAATTAAATATGGCATTTTCAACATTCTGCCCAAAATTTTCTCCGGTGAAATCACTAATAATATACAACCCATTGGGCAGACATACCACACACAGTACACACACCACTCAAAGCACACACACACCACACAACACAGACCACACAGCGCAGACAGTACACACAACACACACACACACACACACACACACACACACATACACACACACACACACACACACACACACACACACACACACACACACACACACACACAGAGAGCACAGCCAGCCACACTGCCAGTCACCCTACCCCAACAGAAGCCCTAATATTCAAATATCAATATTGTACTAAGTCACAATTACCATCAAAAGTCTGTCAAATTAGATTAAATTGTGAACACAATGATTGGGCAAGTCTAGGGTAATAAAGCCATTGAAATGCTCACCAATTCTCCCTCTGTTTGTGGGACACGCAGAAGGAAATCTTGGGAATACATGACCTCATAAATATACATGTGTACACACATAATCATGCTAGGAAAGCTTATTCTATCTCTGATAGCCTCAGTGAATGGCTACTACCCTGGGTGCACACACACACACACACACACACACGCACACACACACACGCACACACACACACGCACACACACACACACACACACACACGCACGCACACACACACGCGCGCACACACATGCACATTATGCACACACAACACAGTATCTGCCATCCACCATCAGATAACATGTGTGCAAATTAAAAGGAATGATATACTAATGTGAATACAAAGCCTAATAGTCGTGGCACCATTCATGGTGGAGATGTACACTGACAAGAGTTTAAGCAGGTGTGTGTGTGTGTGTGTGTGTGTGTGTGTGTGTGTGTGTGTGTGTGTATGTGTATGTGTGTGTGTGTGTGTGTGCACAGCGGAACATCTATTCACAAGTAGATTAGCTTAGCTTATAATTAATTAGCTTGCTATTCGTCAAAATGTACCCTCTTCACAGCATTCCCAGCAGAACACACTGCACAGCATTCCCAGCAGAACAAACTGCACAGCATTCCCAGCAGAACAAACTGCACAGCATTCCAAGCAGAACACACTGCACAGCATTCCCAGCAGTACACACTGCACAGCATTCCCAGCAGTACACACTGCACAGCATTCCCAGCAGTACACACTGCACAGCATTCCCAGCAGTGAGACATCTTGAACGGTTATGCTGGCAGTAGTAACACACCTCCCACAAAATCACCCATGTGTGGCTTCATCAGATAGTGACGCACACACAACACTACTTGGCTTCATTACATATGCCATTAGGAGGCAAAGGAGCACAAGACATAACATGCATGAGCACACACTCAAACCCATACATGTACGCACATACATATATGTACACACACACACACACACACACACACACATACACACGCACACATGTACACACACACACACACACACACACACACACACACACACACACACACACACACACATCCTCCTCTTCATCACCCATTCGTCGTAATTCCTTCACTTCAGTTTCCATTCTCTTTTCCTCGTCTCTAGAAACGGAGAACAGTAACCAGTAACAGATCCTCATCCAACAAACACTCACACTTCAGAAACACCCAAGGCCACTGCAACATAAACACAACCCATCCACCCTAGGGATACAAAACCCATCCCCCCTAGGGATACAAAAGTATGTAATGTAATAAC
>CAUJGJ010000313.1:6052478-6059978 GCA_963170055.1 Halisarca cf. caerulea | reverse complement strand
ACACACACATACACACACAAACACACACAGACATCCACACACAGACACACACACACACAGACACACACATACACACACACACACACACACACACACACATCGACACCCCCACCCACCCACATACACACCCACCCATCCACACGCACACCCACACACCCACACACACACACACACACACACACACACATACACACACCATGTGCGTATCTTCTTGTGCTAGGCTGTTGACGGACACCAGTAGTGAGTTAGGACTTGTAGTCAACTTTGAGAAACGCACAGACCATTCCTGTGAATGCAGACCAAATCAATGTCCACTTCTGCTGTGCATATGCAATTTCATAACATCTCAATAATATTATACGTACGTATGCGTGTACAGAGTATACTAGACTTCCACACAACTTAAAACATACATACACACACATACACACGCACATATACACACATACACACACATACACACACACACACACACACACACACACACACACATTCAGGTACATCCAAATTACTCAACTAGGTATATACGTACGTAAGTATGTATACATACGTATGACGTTATCATAAATGTATGTTTCCCTAAGATTCACATCAGTAAAGGGGGACTTGAAAGTAGCCTTGTGTGGTTTATTTTTCATGGAAAATTACAAAAACTTCAATAAAAATCCTCATGTCAAAATCCAACAGTTCTCAGTTTTAGTTTCACAACAATCAGTAGTTTACGATTTCTGATGCTGTTCTAAGCTGTCATTTGCATACTTTAGAACTGAATGAACACTCGTTGGCCTCTTTCTGATAATCATTCAAAAAAAATGGTGGAAATACACATACGTACATAAATTCAGAATTAGCTTGGGATGAAATGAAACTTCCACAAATTTCATTGTGCAATTCAAAAAAAATCCGAGAAACATTCCATAAAATCATCGGGGGATAGTTCAAAGGTCAGCAATACAATACTTGCAGCTATCCAGCGTGACACTTGGCTCAGCATGCACATGGTGCCACTGCGTACCAGCCCTACCATGCACATGGTGCCACTGCGTACCAGCTCTACCATGCACATGGTGCCACTGCGTACCAGCCCTACCATGCACATGGTGCCACTGCGTACCAGCCCTACCATGCACATGGTGCCACTGCGTACCAGCCCTACCATGCACATGGTGCCACTGCATACCAGCCCTACCATGCACATGGTGCCACTGCGTACCAGCCCAACCATGCACATGGTGCCACTGCGTACCAGCCCTACCATGCGCATGGTGCCACTGCGTACCAGCCCTACCATGCACATGGTGCCACTGCGTACCAGCCCTACCATGGACACTCTAAACTAACTTGGTATGTACAGACACAGTTTAGAACGTCTACAGTTGGACTACCTAAGGGCACACCCACCCACATGTACATATGCATGTACGTCTGCGTGTACGTACATCTGCGTGTATGCACTGTACGCATGTATGTATGTACATACATACAAGCAGACTACACCCCTTTAGTCACTAACCATGACTGTAAAGTTGAAATAATAATAACAATAATATGTATGCATATAATATGTATGCATATAATATGTATGTACGTACGTATGCATGTGATGGCAGGGTTCTTTAGGGGGGGAGGGGCGCACAGGCTACCCCCCCCCCCCCCCCCACCACCACCCACCCCCTTGAAATTTGATGTTAGCTGTAACACACATGTACAATTCCAACAGACTGATCTGTGTACTGTATTCAGAAACTGTTTCAAGTGGCCTAAAACAGCCTCAGATATTATGAGGTTTAACAACTAAATATTTCCCCGGGGAGCATACTATAACCCTACATCACTGTAGCTTGCTCTTGCTCCCTCATGACCATTATCATTACGGGTTGGGAGTGGGAGAGAATTGCTCAGTTCAAGTGTAAAGATAACTGCCTTGACAATCCTTCACTGGAAGAGCTGTAAAACCAGCTCAACAAAGAGAGCAAAATCGTCACACTTCAGCAAAACTTAACACAAACTCACACAACCACACATACAACTTCACAATACACACACACACACACACACACACACACACACACACACACACACACACACACACACACACACACACCAAAGTGAGTTGAGTTGCAGCTACACAACTTGCAGAATTGACAATGAAAATGTGTTCACTTTCAGGAAACAAATAGCACTTGAGCAGAGGAAATGTATGTATGCCAAATCCTACTCTTACCAGTACATGGACGGTATACAGTGGAACCCTCTAATCCAGCCCCCTGAAATACGGACACCCCTCTATTATGGACACATGCCACTGGAACCAAACACTGCACTATACATTGACATAGAACAGATTTAATCCCTGAAATGAGGACATCTCAATAATCTGGACAGTCTGTTCTGGTCCCAAGGTGTCTGGAATAGAGAGGTCCCACTGGACACACAGCATACACGCATGTATGCATACATATAATGCTTTAAATGGAGAGAGACATTTATGCTCATACATAGGTACACATGGCAAGTATGCACACACTCAAGCCTGTATGTTAATGTTGCTGGTTCGCTTGCCCTATTGCTGAAGTGTAGGGAGTACGTGTGTGTGTGTGTGTGTGTGTGTGTGTGTGTGTGTGTGTGTGTGTGTGTGTGTGTGTGTGCGTGCGAGTGCGTGTGCGTGTGCGCGCGTGTGTGTGTGTGTGTGTGTGTGTGTGTGTGTGTGCGTGTGAGTGTACGTGAGTGGGTTGGAGGTGCATGGGCTTATAATTATCAGTACAGGCATAATATAAAGGCACAGGAGCAACCTTACAAGCACAATTGCTCGCACCAACCACACATCTCAACCATGATAATTACGTTAGGCCCACGATTGACCCACCAAGACCCAAGATCTTTAAATAATAGACGTACGTAAACACGTTCTGCTCAATATCACTCTCAAAGAGGAACACTAACGTACGTTTTTGCTGTCTCTGGTAGTTCCCTGGTTTAAAGCATTAAGATAAAAAGGATTTCCACTGATAGCTTCTTGGAAAAGCGAACTTCTACGGCGAGATAACCACGAGTTGAACAGTTCTGTGTGTTTCTTGAGTGCTTTCTTCCTGTGTCTTTCTCCTCGCCATTTCAAAAGGATCCCCAAGAGAGTGAGCAACCCCACAAACACAGCAACCAACAAACTAGCGTGGTACAGGTAGCGATTATCCCCCCCTGGTGTGTCCATGTCTGACATCTTTAACATTCAAGTGGGGGATGTATCTAGCACTCCTCCTGCGACGGGATCCTGTCTCGGGACTAGAACGAGAAGACCGTCTGTGGGATTCCTCGATCCAAGTTAAAGAAACGCAGCACCTCTCTAATCGGGAGTGCTGAACGGGGATACTACCCACTGTAGTCTTGATTATTATTGGTCGAATTTCAATCTAGTTATACGGAATTTGTAATCTATCGTATTTGTAAAGGCAGGATCCGTTCAAGCATAGATACTTTATACTCAAGCATGTAACTGTTGTTGTAGAATCAGACATACTCGGTGTGCATGCTCTAGTGATATGAGGAAACAGTGTTAAGAGACTACATAATAACTTAGAATTAAGAAAGATAAAACAAAGCCATAATAATAATAATGAAAGAATGAAACACAATAAAAATGAAGGGAAAAATAAAAACAGACAGCCAGGAGCAAATCCAATTGTTAGCACATCAACAAACATTAGTTGTCTTTTATGATTATGTTTAGTTTGCTCTCTCAATCTGTACAAGAGTGTATTGCTGGTTGTTGATGACCAGGAGTAAATCGCCTCCAGACCTGAATAAATCACTTTGATCGGAGCTTGTTCTTGGTGTTTGACTTGTGCGCTGTACCAGTTTCAAGTTTATGGCTACTCATGTGAGCATTTGGATTCTCGCAGCTGCAAGATGAGGGCAGTTTACTATGAGTCTTCAGTATACTCACTATATGCAAATGTCCGTATATTTCCGCTATACGTTGTGGAGTGTCCCCATACTTATCCTCAACTTCAAGTGATGCCCCAGAATCCAGCAACAGTTTAACGCAGTCAAGCTCTCCTTTCTCACAGGAGCAATGGAGGGGAGTCCATCCATCAGCATCGCGCTTCACGTCAACAGCTGCTCCGCTATTCAGCAAAACTTCGACACAGTCCGCGTGGCCGAGGGAACAGGCTACGTGTAAAGGAGTCCTACCTCCCCATTCCGAATCCCTTTCGTTCGGGTCCAACCCCTGCCTAATACCCTTCTTGACAGTATCAGCGTCATCCAGAGAAGCTGCTTCGTGTAATTGACTCATAACCCACCATTTTGTCATGAATATGATTAACTTGAAGGGCGTTTACAGGGAATTGAGGAGAATGGAGTGATGTTTGGATCCTTCAATCCTCCAACAAGAAACTACTTTTGGAGTTGGTAGTTTCTTTCTGGTGTGTCTGTTGCTCGTTATTCATGTCACTGAGTGGTTTATTTGTGATTTTTAGGAGAATTTAATGTCTATTTGTGCACAGAATAATTTTTATTCCAATTTGAGAATCTAATGGCATTTTTGATATCCAGCCAGCTGGTATTTGGCTGACATCGACGTTATTATTGACTTTATTTTGTAGATGGATTGTTTGAATCCTCACAATGGCTAAAAGACAGGCTAATTCAAGTACAGATGGTAGCCATGACAACATAACAGTGGTACAAGGTTGTCATGACAACACACCAGAACCACCTGCTCACCATAGCAATATGTCTGACCTCCCGGCTAGACGTAATCGCCGCAGGCGTCGTGATGATTTCCAGTGTCCAGTCTGCGGTCTGACCATGAGAGACGGACAAGTCAAGCAGCATTATGAGATGGAGATAGTCAAACTGGGAGAGATTCGTCACAAGAAACGAAAGGAGAAGAAAAGGTTGAGTAGAAATGAAGATGACGGGACCACATTTCAAACATCATTTGACAAAGCTAAAGAAGTGTGTGTGTGTGTGTGTGTGTGTGTGTGTGTGTGTGTGTGTGTGTGTGTGTGTGTGTGTTAACATTATATAACAGGATTCAACAAAATGGCTGCTTTATGTAGCCACATAGCTCTGTCCTCTTCTCCCTTGGTCCCTACATGAACTTTCATATTCCACCTTAGCATTTGCTCCATGAGTACTTTGAAAAGCACACTAAATGATCAGTAAGAAGTACATGTTGCCCGGATATTGTACTAAACCATGTATTTCCTAACAATAATAAAGATAATCATGGTATATTTTAGTGCCATTACGTATATGCGAATTCCTGTTCTGCCATTTGTTCTTGCATCATCCCTACATATGGAGTACTGCTGTACTCTATAGTATGTAAGTTTACAGCAGCACTCTCTGGGCATGTAGATGTGTACACTCACGAGTGGTTACAACATTCCAGCTCAGCCACCTTCTGGACTTTACCAGTTTTGGTTTACCTGTTCTCCTAACAGCATTCTTTTCTGCGTGGGTGTATGTACGTACATGCACATACCATTGTGCTTTACTTTAACATGGTTTATATTTGTGATTTTCATGAATTGGAAGCCATCTGCGAAAGTTTTCACCCACGGAAATTTGAATCGGCCTCTTGTGCAATGATAAAACCTGGCCGTCTGAAGAAATTAAAATATGTGAAAAATTGCTAAATTTCAAGATCCACAAAAGTATAGCCTCGCGATAATTCAAGTGCATACAGTGCAGTATGTACTTATTGATATACACATGTACATACATACTGTATGTATGTGTACATATGCAGGTGTTGTCACTGTATGTATGTGTACATATGCAGGTGTTGTCACTGTATGTATGTGTAACGTTTCTAGACTATTGTGTAGTGTATGTAGAAACATGTATTAGGCCGAGTACAGTATTGCTTATTGTGTTGCTTAACAGTAGTGTGTTATTATATAGTTTACGCAGTGCTTGATGTTGTCACGTGCCCTATGACGATGTATTACACCTCATTAACTGTAAACGGGCGCAATGCCTAACTCTTTTTTGTTCTGTGTGGTTGGACCATGTGGGAGTGGCCAGGTCGTTGTTGAGCAGAGTAATGATGGCAGTGACAGTGTGTTCGGAGATTTTCGCGTAGCCGACAGCAATAGTGTTAGCTGATTGCTACATATGTGTACATATGCAGGTGTTGTCATTGTATGTATGTGCACATATGCAGGTGTTGTCATTGTATGTATGTGCACATATGCAGGTGTTGTCAGAGTCTAGAAAACATCGTTTGGTATGGAAGTGTGCCAATCCTGTACTACAAATGGGTCTGGGGGGTGTGGTCGTGGAGCAGGTGTGTCCTCTGTGTGGGGAGAGTGTTGATGGCAGCCACAGTGACCTCACAGCTCATGTGGAGAACTGCATTAGTGTAAGTGTGTGTTGTGTGTGTGTGTGTGTGTGTGTGTGTGTGTGTGTGTGTGTGTGTACACACGCACTTATGACTATTGTTTGTACCACTCCTCTTGTTAGCGTGTCTCAAGTGCTGACAACGAAGACAGTGATGATGGAGGGAGTGAACTGGACACCTACGAATGGTGCGGGGAGACTAGGATAAGGGTCTCCTCTCTCCTCCCCTCAACAGCTCTACCAGGTGAGGACTTCACATTCTCCACTCACAGCTCCTCCTCCTCGTCTCTCTTCACGTGATTTGGCAGAGCTGAGATGGTTGTAGTCTACATGCACAATAGGGCACACTGTGACTCAGACAGATTGTGCCATTTTTCAATGTGTAATTTTTCAGTTGATGCTAAAATTTGGATCATTCACAATAAAACTACTCACGGTTCATGCCAGAAGATTATCACAACTTGCAGTAATACCAACTTTCATGAGTAAATATTTCATTGTTCCCTTCTCGACCGCGAAAACCGTGAATTTTTTACCCCTCGAAAAATACTCACTACGTGGTTTAGCCGGGATTGTCCTACAAAATGATATAGGGATGAAAAATGAACAGCTAATTGAACTCTAGGCTCCTGTGATTGTATAACGGACCTTGTCCTGAAGGTTACCTGTCTATAGCGACCACTGTAGGCTGCTCCATGGGCCACCTCAATGATACTAATGCACCTCTGTATAAGGACCACCTGTCTACAGAGACCACCATCACTTGATCCCTGTACTGGATTTGCTTTATTTCCCCTCCTTTTGGTGCCGTCAGATCACGTTGTGGTGGCCTCTAGCAGCAAGGACCAGGACGATGTGATCGATGTTGAAGGAGATGACGAGGTCAGCGAGTTTGGACCACCACAGTACCAGGAGGACGACCTCATACCTTGCACTGGCGGCGAGGAAAACCCCATGATTAGTGATGGGTTGCACCAGCAGAATAGTGTCCAAGAATTTCAAACTGATGATATAAGTGACATCATGGATGTCAGTAGGAGTGACTGGTCGAAGGGAAAATCGCCTCTACAAAACAAAGATAATGGAAAATCCTCAGTACACAGTAAAGATGAAGGGATATCCCCTCTACACAACAAAGCCAATAGGAAATCC
>CAUJGJ010000313.1:6039978-6047478 GCA_963170055.1 Halisarca cf. caerulea | reverse complement strand
GGGGTATGGGTGGGGGAGGAGTGAACAAGGTGCAGGGGGTATGGGTGGGCGGGGGAGGAGTGAACAAGGTGCAGGGGGTATGGGTGGGCAGGGGAGGAGTGAACAAGGTGCAGGGGGTATGGGTGGGCGGGGAAGGAGAGGTGCACATATGAACATAAAGGGCATGTCTCACTAACCAATAGTCCTGACAGAATGCCTTTTGTAGTTGCATGCATGCAAGCTTATTTGCAAAAAATCGTGAAAATAATTAGTCCCGTGAAAACTGCACCCACACAGTATATGTACGTCAAGACTCCCTGCACCCCCACATGGGTGTGTCACTTACCCGGGGGAAAGATTCTTTTGAGTAGCTTGATTTCATGAAAGGTCCCGAATCGTTGCCGGGTGTGGTAAACCGTGACTCCATCTCCATGGGTAGGGCGTGTACTACACTGGTATTAGAGGGGTAGGCAGGCGCCTGCTTGTACTCTGGAGGTTGGGTGGGCCTGGTTGCCGGGAGACTGGAGTAGAGAGGGTCAAACTCTTCCTCTGCATTGTCTGTTTGCTCCTTTCCGCTACATTGGAGGGAAGGAATCATTGGTGAAACTACGTAATGTCGGTCTCACATTGTACACATCCATATACATGCATGCACACACACACACACACACACACACACACACACACACACACACACACACACACACACACACACACACACACACACACACACACACACACACACACACACACACACACATGCACACACACATACACGCACACACACACACACACACACACACACACACACACACACACTCACTTACTCACACACACACACACACACACACACACTCAATCACACACACACACACACACACACACACACACACACACACACACACACACACACACACACACACACACACACACATACCCCAAATCGTAGGTGCCAGATCTACGACATGCACAGCAGATTGCAATGCAGATGATAAGAGCTGAGAGTATGATGAGGAGGCATCCCACTGCTATGACGATCCACACCCAGAATGGGAGTCCACCTAAGAAGGGAACAAACATATTATGTA
The DNA here is from genome assembly GCA_963170055.1 of Halisarca cf. caerulea. Lineage (NCBI taxonomy): Eukaryota > Metazoa > Porifera > Demospongiae > Chondrillida > Halisarcidae > Halisarca > Halisarca cf. caerulea. Next base: position 6,046,411 of record CAUJGJ010000313.1, on the reverse strand, counting down.
TACATGTCAATGGTGTACACATGTACGTACACACACACACGCACACACACACACACACACACACACACACACACACACACACACACACACACACACACACACACACACTGGAAACTATAAGAACTTCCACAAAACCAGCTAAGATTTCATGGCATAACATAAACGGGGGGAGACACACATTATTATTCAAATCGAGGAATACAATGTGATACAAAAGAAAAGCCTCGGACACAGGGTTAACCCCACAGTGTAGTGCAAGGCTTGGTATTAGCCAAAGAGCACTACAGGGCCCTGGCAAGGCAGAAGGAAACAGTGTCATCATTACAAAACTGGTGAACAAAGGGGTGAACAGCAGTTGCAAAATTCGCGTAAGGGTTCTCCACTGCTGTTACCATCTTCGACGCTTCTGAAATACTCATTACACCGCTCCTTCTATTGGACTTCACTCTTCTTATTCATAGGTTGTGGCAACTTCTTTTCCTCACAATTCTTCTCTGCATCTTCATAGGTGGCACGTAGTGGTAGCCATTTTGTTCCCAATCGATATCAATATGATTATAACTAAATGTACTGTTAGCACATATGCAATCCCTCTGTGTTTGGCAATAGTTATTCTAATGTGCAGATTAATATACATATGTATGTATATACACTTGTGAATACCTATATATTCCCAAAAACTCCTCAGTGTGCTATATACCTGCTATAGATCACAATCCACAAAGGCAGCCACAAACAATGAACAGTCGTTCAGGGACTTACGGTACTCGATGGTGAACATCTGGGTCACAGTGCTTGCGTCGTTCACAGCCACACATGTGTAGCTCCCTCCATCTGATTCCATAACACTGCTGACACGAAGCTCAGATGTGATGTAAGTTGTGTTAGTGAAAGTTGTTTCTATCACAATCCTGTCGCTAGGGACAACAGCAGCTCCGCCCCTCATCCATGTGATGGTGGGTAGAGGTGTACCACTCGCTGCACAGATCAGCGTGACAGACTCACCAAACGTGGCCGAGGGCCTAGCATCTCCTCCAGGTGGTATGATTGTAGGAGGAACTGCGGGAGACAAAGAGAGGGAGAGGGAACAGGTCATACCAACTCTGAGTGCACCCACTGCACACAACACCAGGAGTGGGAGGTGGTGGGCGGAAACACCAGGAGTGGGAGGTGGTGGGCGGAACACCAGGAGTGGGAGGTGGTGGGCGGAAACACCAGGAGTGGGAGGTGGTGGGCGGAACACCAGGAGTGGGAGGTGGTGGGCGGAACACCAGGAGTGGGAGGTGGTGGGCGGAACACCAGGAGTGGGAGGTGGTGGGCGGAACACCAGGAGTGGGAGGTGGTGGGTGGAAACACCAGGAGTGGGAGGTGGTGGGTGGAAACACCAGGAGTGGGAGGTGGTGGGCGGAACACCAGGAGTGGGAGGTGGTGGGTGGAAACACCAGGAGTGGGAGGTGGTGGGCGGAAACACCAGGAGTGGGAGGTGGTGGGCGGAACACCAGGAGTGGGAGGTGGTGGGCGGAACACCAGGAGTGGGAGGTGGTGGGCGGAAACACCAGGAGTGGGAGGTGGTGGGCGGAACACCAGGAGTGGGAGGTGGTGGGCGGAACACCAGGAGTGGGAGGTGGTGGGCGGAACACCAGGAGTGGGAGGTGGTGGGCGGAACACCAGGAGTGGGAGGTGGTGGGCGGAACACCAGGAGTGGGAGGTGGTGGGTGGAAACACCAGGAGTGGGAGGTGGTGGGCGGAACACCAGGAGTGGGAGGTGGTGGGTGGAAACACCAGGAGTGGGAGGTGGTGGGCGGAAACACCAGGAGTGGGAGGTGGTGGGCGGAACACCAGGAGTGGGAGGTGGTGGGCGGAACACCAGGAGTGGGAGGTGGTGGGCGGAAACACCAGGAGTGGGAGGTGGTGGGCGGAACACCAGGAGTGGGAGGTGGTGGGCGGAACACCAGGAGTGGGAGGTGGTGGGCAGAACACCAGGAGTGGGAGGTGATGGGCGGGATAAAGTGCATGTACACTTTCAACTTTAGGAATTTAGCAAATGATAAGGATTTTATCCTAAAATTTTTGATTTGAGAAACTTTAACAAGAAATTACATTATAAAAATGAAAGGTCTCAAGAATTGCTCCACTTACCACAAGTTACAGCTGCTATCAGCTCTCCAACCACCTCCTCGGACATTGTTCCATTTTTCAGTTGGTTCTGAGCAGTACATTCGTACTCGCCGTCGTCATCAGCCTGCACTTGAAAGACAGTCAGTGTTAGCTCATCACCCTCTTGGATGAGGAACCTCGACCCATTGGTGACCGGGAGATTTCCTGTTGTCCACTTAACAGTAGGCCGTGGAACTCCATTCTGAACACACCTCATTGTGACGTTACCTCCAAGAAGTAGACAGGGACTGTTGACAAACTCAACTGAGACTTGAGTGGTGAGTCCTAAAAGGAGCAAGGCACACACTCAACAGAATGCCAAAGATGAGAAGGACACAAGTTGAAAGAGACTCACTTTCTTGAAGGACGTTACCCTTGCTCACTGCCATCAGGTTGTCTGCGCTTGTCCTAGCCTCCACGCGGTACTCCCCCTCATATGTGGTGTTGATGGAGTACACAGTTAGTGTTATGTTGTACTCAGTTAGACGTCTCTCGTCTGTCCCTCCCTGCATCCTCTCACCAACAAGGTATGTTCCATTGCTGCCTGTCACTTCCTCTCCTCTCACAAACCACTTCAATGTCGGAGCAAGATCAGACTTCACAGCAACAGTTAGGGAGACATTGTCTCCTTGAACAAATGATGTCTCTCTAGCCAGAGGCCGGGAGAAGGACAGCTCTGCACAAGAGAAAAATATTTAGAAAATGTAGGTCGTATTGTGTGTACGTGTGTTTTGTGTGTGTGTGTGTGTGTGTGTGTGTGTGTGTGCGTGCGTGCGTGCGTGCATGCATGCGCGTGTGTGTGTGTGCAGTCATTTACATTGAGGGACAAACACCAGTAATCGATGTACTAAATAATCAGCCAACTAACCTGGGTCCCTCACTTGTAGACTGATGCTACCAACACTGTCTCCATGTTCATTGCTAGCAAAACACTGGTACATTCCATTGTTTGAAGTCTGGGCATTGTTGATGGTGTATGTGTTGCTGGTTCCACTGGAGAGCATCACACTGTCCTTGTACCAGCTCACTGTAGCAGCAGGTGTGGCATCAATGACACACGTAAGAGTCACAGACTCCCCAGTCAGCATTCGATGAGGACTGCTTGTGTTGGTCACTTTGGCGGGATCTGGAGGGAAACAGTCCAGGTAATGGGACACTTAGAAGTATGCTCTCTCTCGCTCTCTCTCTCACTCTCTCCCTCCCTCCCTCCCCCCCTTTCGATATATAATCGACCCATTGTCAACAAAGCTCTTTTATGCTCTAGTGTGAGTTCTTGGAGCAAGTATGTACCAAATAGCTTGACAAGAATTTTGTCTTCTTCAGCTTGATTTTCGTCCTTCGTTTCAGACATTACCATTGCTTCCAAATTATATTATTGTGATTCAATTTCTTCCTGTTTTGATCCTTCTGTTATTTCTTTCATTGTTTCATGTCAATATTGGGCAGAGCAGGACCATTTTGGTACTGGTAGTATCTGCCGATTAAGGCCCAGAAGAACCAATACAATGGGGGACTAAATACCCATTTGGCTGAACTAATCACCAGTGTATTACCAAGCCATCTTGAGTCACCTCCTTAACACACCATCGCCCTTTACAAAGGAGTGATGAACATAAGGCATGGTCTAGTTTGGCTGACTGATGTGTTACATCTCACTGGTGCATCACCAAGCACACTGTGAGTCCAACCCATTCCCCCTCTTCCCCACACACAGTCCGCGAAATCTCTCACCGAATAATGTTATTGTTGTTTCCAGAACTCCAATGGTGATGGAGTCAAACCCATCCGTCTGCTGGTAGATAGCTGTTACATTTTCCTCAGTCTGTATATTAGAAATGGTGTACAGTCCTTGAAATGCAGAACCAGCTGTTGATTGGTCCATTTCTCGGTAGATGGTGGTATCTATCATGTTGCTCCCAGCTGGTGCCACCACGTTGACAACAACAAAATCGGTTCCTCGTTCTGCCATTAGACTAGTGTTGTGGTAGTAGATGTGTATCCCGTCGTTACGAGCTGGATCATCGTCTGGACTTCCTGGGAGGTCGTTTTCTACACATTTCGAGACAGAATAAAAAGTATGTACATACGTACTTTCTATTTATATGTACGTACATACATATGTACGTACGTACGTATGTATGTACATGGTACACAATGCATAGTACAGAAAAATTATGCACGCATTCAACTGACCTTGCATGAGTTGGTACACCTGTCCACCTGGGACTGTGGTGTGGGTGTGGGCATTGGTGACTGAGCACCGATAGGTTCTGCCGAAATCTGCAGCCACCAGTGAGTGGATGATCAGACCGCTATTTGGTGCTATCTGGAATCTCATGTTAACATTCCTATTGGTCAGAGGAGCAGTTGTTATTGTTTCATATGTGTTATCAGCAGTACCTGTTGTCTTGGACTGCCACAAAACAGTTGGTGTAGGCACAGCCGAGGATGGGGGATTACAGGGTATGAACACGCTGGAACCTTGACGAGCGTTTATTGAAATTGCACTTCTTGCTGCCTGCCAAGTGGTTGTCGGGAAAGCTGTGCAATAGAGAGAACAATTTAATATATACAATACATGTACGTACATTACTGTTATCCTATAGTATTTGCCATATTGTATATTATTCAACAATAATACTATAGGAACAATACAATATAGATATACGCACCACATATTTGTACTACAGTCATAATAATAGTATTTACCATATTATTGTATGTACTAATATTATTCAAAAATAATATTAGTACAGTAAAACCTGTCTTAAAGACCACTCGCGTATATAGATGAACTGTCTACAGAGACCACTGTAGGCTGGCTCATTGTCCACTTCAGCTGTACTAAAGCACCTCTGTATGAGGACCACCTGTCTACAGAGACCACAATTGCTTGGTCCCTTGAGTGGTCGTTATAGACAGGTGTTACTGTACTCCTATTGGAGTTGAATACGGCAGAAAAATCATTCAATTAACAAAGGATTTTGGTCCTTTGACTTTCTAATTATCTATTCTACAACCATTGATGAATACACACATATGTACATGTATGTATGTACACAACCAATCATGCACATTAGCCTAAATACCACATACACACACACACACACACACACACACACACACACACACACACACACACACACACACACACACACACACACACACACACACCATGGCCGTAGGAGCACCATTTTGATTGGTCTGGTCAGTTTGAGCCAACCACTACACACTGTGCTCGGACTGGTCATGTTTCAGTATTATACTATTATCATATGCAAGTGCATAGCAACACTATTATCATATGCAAGTGCATAGCAACACTATCAAACTTGCAACCAATACACTAAAAGTATATATTACTTCCAGCAAAACAGGTCAAATCGATCAACATCATAACTGCATGCTGCAGAAACTTCCCCTACTCAAACCATCCAATACTGGTAAAAGGGGCTTCTCCGCTGGCTTATTTTGCCCCAAAGTCCTATTTAGGAATGGAAAATTCTCTGGTTGGTGTGGAGAGGCAGGTAGCGGGGGGGTATTTTCCAGCACTATTGCATGCAAAAGAATTGCAATGATAGCACTCCGCAAACAAAGCACCTTTGTTGCGTCATAGATATGGGTATTTACGCATGTGGCCACATGCAAAAATGGTGCCAAAGGGAACACATTTGTTGCATGACTGGGGGAATCATCTAGTAAATGGTTGTGGATTAGCAGACTGAGTAGAAATCTCCCAATTCTGGCATATAAAGGTAATCTAAGTTGTAATGAAACATCGTCATAGCTGCTTGGGTTACCGTATAACCAGCAATACTAATGGTCATAGAACATAGGAGATTGGCGGTTTGATCGAGTGACGCCAACATACCATCCGTCAAGACTGACTTTCTTGCAGTTAGAGTTTCGTGAATAGCCACTTAGAAAGCAATTCACACTTTTACTCTGTAAATGTGAAGAGAATTGTAAGTATGTATCTCTAGAGGACTGAGAGGAAATCAAGAACAAAACAGTGAGTAGAAATATCGAGAAAATTTTCATCCTCATGCGAAAATCAATCAAAAGACTACGTTTTAAAACCTGTGGCTATGAATATAATTATAACCTAAGCAGGCCAACTGGCAATGCCAAATAAAGCCCAAAATCACGAAATATTCTTTCCGTCAATGTTTCCGGCTGTATAGTAGTATGTACATTGCGATTTTTCTGAGTCTGATAAAAAGTCTTTCATTGAAAATGAAATACTGAGTTTGGCTGAAATATTGGTTCAGTGAAA
>CAUJGJ010000313.1:6019978-6034978 GCA_963170055.1 Halisarca cf. caerulea | reverse complement strand
GTTTGTATAGGACGTGTTGTGATAATATTGTATTTTTATACCCCTGCATGCCCAGCCATCCCACACGTTGATTCTACCCCCCCCCCCCTCCTCCCCCACACACTACCTGCAGGTACTCCTCCATCCTTCAGCACACCACTTGCAGACCAGGTGGTGGCCATGACAGATGCTGGGGGTACTAACATTGGGTTCTCTCTAACATGTGATGTATCGGGTGATCCTGTTCCTACCATTGCATGGTATAGAGGAGGTGTGGTGCTGTCAGGACAGACCACTAAAACACTGACCGTTGCTGCTCCCATAGCAGCTGTAGATGCTACTCTGAGTGGAGTGGAGTACTTCTGTGTGGCCACGAGCAGTACTTTTGGTGCCATCAGAAGTAGAACGGCAACAGTGAGGCTGTCAAGTGAGCCAGTGTGTGTGTGTGTGTGTGTGTGTGTGTTTGTGTGTGTGTGTGTGTGTTTGTGTGTGTGTGTGTGTTTGTGTGTGTGTGTGTGTGTGTGTGTTTGTGTGTGTGTGTGTGTTTGTGTGTGTGTGTGTGTGTGTGTGTGTTTGTGTGTGTGTGTGTGTGTGTGTGTGTGTTTGTGTGTGTGTGTGGGTGGGTGTGCATATGTGTGCAAGCATGTGTGTGTGTGTGTGTGTGTGTGTGTGTGTGTGTGTGTGTGTGTGTGCGTGTGTGTGTGTATGTGCGTGTTTGTGTGTGTGTGCATGCGTGTGTGTGTGTGTGTGTGTGTGTGTGTGTGTGCGTGTGTGTGCGTGTATGCTTGTGTGTGTGCACGTATGTATGTGTGCTAGCGTCTTTACTTTTGTATGTGTACATGTACATATATGTACATGTGTGTCTCTGAGGATGTCTGTAATTTTTGGTGTACATGCATGCAAGTGTGCTTTCATGTGTGTATGCATGTGCCGCATGCGCATGGTGTGTGTGTACGTGTGTGTTTTGATGTTAATCTCTCCCTCATCCAGACTTCCCCCCATGGAGAGGTACAGGGGTAGCAGTAGTGCCAGCACGTTTAGGGTTCAGTGTGGCCCTCCCCTGCCACGCCCCTCAGGCCAACCCGCCCCCGCACATAACATGGACAGCTGACAATAGCACCATAGCTACAGCCAATGCTGCAGGGAGCAGTGGAGAGGACAAACGAATACGGGTGCTGCCAAGCGGCCATCTTGTTATACATGACTTGAGAGTGAGTGACTTCAGCGTGTCGTATCGCTGTAAAGTGGACAATGCAAACATCCACCAAACGTCATTGAATCCTCAGACTGTACGCTTGATGGAAGGTGAGAATTGGTCAGTTTGTTTGAAAACACAGAAGTTCACTCATTAGATGTGACTGACATTGGACTCCATAGAATGTGTGCTGTGTCAGTACTCACAAGTGCACATGTGGACACTTGACATTTTTACCATACTTCAATTATTACATAATGTACTGGTAATATTATCTATTCCTATATAATATTATATAATACTATACTGTTTTAGCTAACTGTAGTAAAATGCCTGAAATGTGTCATTTTCCTTAAACAACAATGTAACTTAAGTAGTACATATCTATCGAAAAACGGTCGCAGAAGTTAAATATGCTGTTTTTAGACCTCCAAAATGTTCTGGAAACAAGTTTTCAGCACAAATATGGTTGGCTCTAATGTATGGGCAGCCATGTTTTTTCCACGTCATCCCTACAATTATGAACCACTACCGTGGTTCTTGAGTATGTGGATTGAATTTCAGATCTAATGGAGAGCATTCACACAGCTTTTGTTATGTTATTTGTACATGAATATGTTTATAGATGTTTATTTATCTGTGTATATATGGTTGATTTATAAATTATTCATGCTCTATATATTATTTCAAATTAAATTTGAACATAAAACTCAATGTGTATTGATATTTTACATACTGTTAGTTTTAGGCAAAACCAAACTTGCACTAATGCATGGCAGTCCCTATATTGTTTTCATTTGGACTACAATCCTATAAAGTACATATAAATCCTATAAAGTATAAATCTTATAAAGTATAAATCCTATAAAGTCGAATCACTTTGCAAGTGATTCGAGTGCGTGGGGCGGCAGCCCCTACGAGTTTTTTACTCGAATTACTTGTTTCCATGGGAATCCCAAATATGGCTAACATGGAGTACTGCCCCCAGCCTTAAGTACGTACGTATGTAGACATCTAAATGGAGTACTGAATATACCAAAACTGAATTATGGCATTATTCAGAGTAGCTTATGTAAACACGCAAATTGCCTAAATTATGTTTGAACAAACATTCAATTCTAATTTAAGAAAAAAGGAAAGTGCTTCTTTTCAAGAGTTTACCAACCATCCTGTTATTGACGATTTAGTAAATTAGCAAGAACTACAAAAGTGAACTTTGTCTAAAAGAGCTCTGTATACTTACGGCACATGTGCAGTACATGTGCATGTTTGGATGCGTGCGTTTATGTGAGTGTGAGTTTGTATGTGTGTGTTCTAACATAGAGGTATATGTCTATGCACGACTCTGTGTGCACGTGTGTATGTTTTTTATACAAGAATAATAATATTATTATTTGTGTCCACATGCTTCGTGTTTGTGTTTGTGTGTGTGTGTGTGTGTGTGTGTGTGTGTGTGTGTGTATGTTTATGTGTGTGTGTTTGTTTGTGTGTGTGTACATGTGTGTGTGTACATGTGTACATATGTGTCTTTGCAAGTACCATGTATCTATTTTATCTTGGAGCACCACTTTCACAACCTGCACCTAACATGGACAGTTGTTGTGTTTTGTGAGTTTCTAGTACATGCTCTTGTGTTGCAGTCACAACTCTGCAAGAGACCTCAGTAGACCGCATACATGTATACTACCACCAGCCCTACCTCCAGGCCGAGGTGGGATCCACTGTGACAGTATTCAATGTGGTTGCTCCGGCAACAGCCAGCAGCATTGTGCCCCGCTACTCCCCAGCCATCGGATCACTCACACCAAGGGGCAACTATCAGATTGGCAAGGTTGGTGAGGGAGGTGGGGTCAATGTGACAGCTGAATTTGTGGAGGGCAAGGATGGAAGCAGAAAACTGGGGACCCTCACTACATCCATTAGTGTGTTTAGTAAGTGTGTGTGTGTGTGTGTGTGTGTGTGTGGGTGGGTGTGTGGGTGTTAGTGCATGTGTACATATGTGCATGCATTTGTATGTGACGTGCATGTGTCTGCCAAGCTAGCATGTTAGCAGAATTGTAAGTTTTTTGCATTTTTCTCTTATCATTAGAGCGTCCACGTATTGTTTCAACAAGTGGTTTTGTCAAGACCTTCACCGGCCATCGTGTTATCCTGGAGTGTGATGTTGATGCTCGCCCAATGCCCTCTGTACAGTGGTGGTTCAATGCAGCCCGCTACTCTCGTCCCGGTGTGAGAGAGCTGCTTCATGCTGACCGATACCTCTTTCTGCTCAACCTCGAGCAACCTCAGGAGAGCGACAGTGGAATGTATCAATGTGAGGTGTACAGCCAGTATGGAGGGGCATCTGGGACCATCAGTCTTGTGGTCAAGAAACCAGGTCTGTATATGCTGCATGTGTCTGTACAGTATACCACGTGTGTATGTGTGTGTGTAATATATATATATGTGTGTGTGTGTGTGTGTGTGTGTGTGTGTGTGTGTGTGTGTGTGTGTGTGTGTGTATGTGTGTGTGTATGTGTGTGTGTGTGTGTGTGTGTGTGTGTGTGTATGTGTGTGTGTACGTGTGTGCATGCATGTGTGTACATATGTGTGTGTGTATGTGTGTATGTGCGTGTACATGTGGGAATACAGGTATATTTACGTGTTAATACTAGTCTCTCTTGCCATTATTCAGAGCTGTCCTTCTCCCGGCCTCTGGCTAGAGAGACACCGTTTGTTCAAGGAGACAATGTCTCTCTAACTGTTGCTGTGAAGTCTGATCTTGCTCCGACATTGAGGTGGTTTGTGAGAGGAGAGAAAGTGGCAGGCAGCAATGGAACATACCTTGTTGGTGAGAGGATGCAGGGAGGGACGGACAAGAGAGGTTTAACTGAGTACAACATAACACTAACTGTGTACTCCATCAACACCACATATGAGGGGGAGTACCGCGTGGAGGCTAGGACAAGCACAGACAACCTGATGGCAGTGAGCAAGGGTAACGTCCTTCAAGAAAGTTAGTCTCCTTCAACTTGTGTCCTCCTCATCTTTGGCATTCTGTTGAGAGTGTGCATTTGTTCCTTTTAGGACTCACCACTCAAGTCTCAGTTGAGTTTGTCAACAGTCCCTGTCTACTTCTTGGAGGTAACGTGACGATGAGGTGTGTTCAGAATGGAGTTCCCAGACCTCTCTCTGTCCAGTGGACGAAGAGGAGCTCTTTAATTGGAAATGAGAGTAGATTTGTCATCAGTGACATTGAGTTGACACTGACAGTGATTGATGTCAAAGAAACGGACATTGGAGAGTTCAAGTGTACAGCTCAGAATGAACTGAGGGACGAAACACGGTCAGTGGAGGTGGTCGGAGAACTCATAGTGTCTGTAGCTTGTGGTGAGTGGAGGGGATGTATAATACTTACACTCTTTTCACACTGAACTGACGTACTTTGTAGCGTTTGTATTTTCACAACTATACGGCTACGCATACCTTGTGCCAAATTTCGTTATTATTAACTTTATACTCTTATTTATATCACCAAACTGTGTAGTGGGTTTTTAATAAGCAATTGCATTGTATGCGATTACTCTATGCAATCATTCACAATTGTCCTTAAAGGTTTAGATGCGTTGTGTAGCACAGTAATTCATTCCGCCCACCACCTCCCACTCCTGGTACCGGTATTGTGTGTGCATTCAGAGTTGGTACGTATACGTATGACCTGTTCCCTCTCCCTCTCTCTGTCTCCTGCAGTTCCTCCTACAATCGTAGCAACTGGAGGAGATGCTAGTCCCTCGGCCACATTTGGTGAGTCCGTCACACTGACCTGTGCAGCGAGTGGTACACCTCAACCCACCATCACATGGATGAGGGGCGGAGCTGCTGTTGTGCCTAGCGACAGGATCATGATAGAAACAACTTTCTCTAACACAACTTACATCACATCTGAGCTTCGTGTCAGCAGTGTTATGGAATCAGATGGAGGGAGCTACACATGTGTGGCTGTGAATAACGCAAGCACTGTGACACAGATGTTCAACATTGAGTACTGTAAGTCCTCAGTTCTCTCTTTCATCATAATTAGTTCTTCCTTTCATCATAGTCAAAATTGGTATATACTACTTTTGATTTGATTTTGCTTGTATTTCATATACTATTCAATCTCTCTTATATTTTTTCTTTCTTAATAGATGCTCCAGTAGGACCTGCTGCAGCCATCCCATGGTGGGGCGTGGTTGTCATAGTGGGTGTGGTCATTGTGGTTGGAGTGGGAGTAGCTATTACAACATTGTTTCTCGGCTGCAAATACTACAGGCACAGGAGGTGGGTATGTGGGTGTCCACTCAGAAATATTGCAGCGATTAATGTGTACGTATGTATGCAACTGTGTTTCTCTACTGTGTACATGTGTGTCCCGCTAATGTATGCTGATGTCATACCACCATGTAGGCATGATGTCATACCACCATGTAGGCATGATGTCATACCACCATGTAGGCGTGATGTTCTATACTGCTCATGTACATACGTAGATGGTGAGGCTAGCAATTCAGAGGATGAATTGAAGTGTGTTTGCAGTTTTCATGATTTAACTCCACACTGCGAAATATTCACTCACGAGACTGTTGGATTGTGTGTGCATTGCAACCTTAGGGTGCCATTCCTTAAAGCATTATTAAGAAGCCTTTGTAGAAGGCATACGTACTTATGTGCAAAATTAACCCTGTGATAGCCTTTGGCTACTGGTTACATATTGTCGATATAGCTTTCTGGTATGTCGTAGGCCCTCCTGCTGTCTGCATATGGTCTATGGTGTTGGTGTGTGTTCTGCTGTACTATTGCTGGTGTGTGCCCTGCTGTACTATCATTGGTGTGTGTTCTGCTGTACTGTCGCTGGTGTGTGTTCTGCTGTACTGTCGCTGGTGTGTGTTCTGCTGTACTATCGCTGGTGTGTGCTCTGCTGTACTATCGCTGGTGTGTGTTCTGCTGTACTAACTGGTGTGTGTATTCTCGAACTTCAGAAACTCAAGTCGTGTGCTTGAGATGGCGACCAGCGACCAGTTAGTCCAGGCACTCACCTCATCAATGGAAGTGGATGACACTCATCAGGAACACAGCTCTGGGTCAACGGCATTCTGAACTGTTGCACTCCTTCATCAAACTGTAGTCACAGCATGTGAGCATCCTTGTTCATTCCATCTTGTTGCAGAACGTTCCTTTTTGGATTTTTTTGCAGACACACATCTGCCACTTTATTCCAATCACTGTTCTATACAAGAAGTGTTACAAACATGTGAAATTATATGTTGAATTTTTGCAGTAAGCAAGGTAAAATGGAGTAACAGAACTCTCTTATCCCACAAGTAAGACTAGACTTGTTAATTAATTCCTGTCCTGTATGAACATAGGATCAATGTGTACGATAACACCATGAAGAGGAGTAATTTATATAATTAATGCAGAGGGAGCAAACACTAGTTATTGTGCTCATGCATGTGTGTGTGTGTGTGTGTGTGTGTGTGTGTGTGTGTGTGTGTGTGTGTGTGTGGTGCATGCGTGTGTATATATACAAGTACCCGCTGCATGCGCACTTAGCTCGTATGAACTTCATGTGTGTCCACTCGTGTGTGGTGCTAGTGCCAAATATATTGGTCTTATAATAGCATTCACTCCTCAATCCCATGGCCATAAATGTATGTTTCATATAATGGAATGTTATATAATTAATATAGACATTAATAATATTTTAACATTATAGATATATAAGAAATGTATTATTATTCTTATTATAATATACTGAATATTGGAACATAACAAAACTTCAACAGCTATTGCTTGAACGGAGTCACACATTAGCCATGCATGCATTTGACAGTTGAAAGAAGAATTCAAAATACAATAATATTAACAGTTTCAACAGACACACACAGTGCTATGAAGAGCCAGACTCACATCTTGAAGACTCAAATTTCGAGAACACATAATCTGTTGAGTGCAGGGAATGCACGTGATACTTGGATACATGCATGGCCCTCGATTACCGAATCCCTGTCGTTGGTGTGCATGCCTGTCACCTTGGCTCATGCCAGCATAGAGACAAGGCTTTCGATCACCTGACCATGTAAGTGATTGTGCATGTGGTGATTGTAATCTGCGTAGAATTAAGGACCTGTGCACAGACTCCTGAGGCTGGTCAACGACCTTGTACAAGCATGTCATTGAATTGATACCTGTACATACGTACCTCTCCATCTCCCCCAGCCTCCCTTGATCCCTCACCTAGTCTACCTCCCTCCTTCACCTCTCCCTGCATGTCCCTCCCACATGTACACTCACCGCTCTCTCTTATTCCCTCCCTCTCCCTCCCTCCCTCCCCCCTTCGAACTCTTTCTTTTTAATAGAATTACATGTCACCCTTGTGTGTAACCTTTGAAGACGTTTGACCTGTATAGCCAATGACTTTGACCACCATGCAGTTGTTTGCATTCTTTTTGTGGTGGTAGGACTTGACAATGCTTTAAAAGACACTCAGTGTTTGCACTGTCAAGACTCTCTTACAACAAGACATTAAATTTGTTAGTGTATGGCCATACTATACATAGTAATAATTATATATGCGTTTACAACATGCATGTAAGTATACAGACATGTACACATATATAATATGATTCTTTCTTATATTATATATCTTGTGAATCGGATTATGATATTATATACAAGACACATATACTGTGTATAGTATACACTGAATAAGCACAGGCATGCTAATATATTATACGTATTCACATTAACTCACACACATGCACCTCATATGAACAAAAGTGCAATTTCATACAATTAATGTATTCTATATTATCTATATCCAAACACATCATGGGTGGGTATATACTGTCATACAGGTACGAACACATTCATTCCTATGTACAACATAATATATACACATTGTCAAATATGCTTAACTGCATAAACTACATCAGTATCAAAATAGATATTAAAATCATTCGTTTGAAAAAAGAGACCCCCAGGTCATTAGGGCTGTTCAGGGAGTTAACACTCACTCTCAAGGATATTGAGAAGACTAGTAGTGTGGGAGACCAGCTGCGAGACCCAAAGCTCCCCCCATACGGTTCTTTGTACAGGGGTATTGCAACTGACCACTGAGGGACAGGATTTTTTTTTTCAGATAAAACTCCGAAAAACCCGTCAGACGAGGGAATCGAACCCATAACCTCAGCACTACATGTCACCATCGCTAGCCGCTAAGCCATCAGGGACCTTCTGAATATGAACTATTAAAAGCGCTATTTATAGTTAAGCTAGTGAGGTAATAGGAAAAAAAAAAAAGGTAAAAACTGTTACTGACGGGGTTCGAACCCAGGCACTTGCGCATTGCAGCCCGGTCACTTTGCTGCTATGCCATCGTGACCCTCGGAATGTCAATAACTAAAAGCGCTATTTATTGTTCAGCTCGCGACTCGATAAAATGGCGGCAGGTACACACATACATGCCAACAGTATTACCCCCACTGTTAATGCCTTTAAGTCAGTCAGGCAATGTTTGAAAGAGCTGGGCGGGAACGCATAGCTATAGTTTAGTGGATCATATGCTCGCCAAAGAAAGAACTCCTTCGTTGAGATAAAAGAATGAGTTGAAAAGCTGCTTACAGTTGTGAAGAATGAAAAGTTTACAGTGGTACTCTTGGAAAGACGGGTATCGGCAAAAGTAACGTAAAGAGCGCTATTTTGGAAGGGTAAATCCTTTCAAGTGGTTATGGTTAGGTAACTAGCAGCGTCTGCTGAAGTAAAGGTGCATCCATGGAAATTTGAGTCCTGCTGTGGACTCCAGCGGATACGAAGAGGAGTAGAGCTTGGTTGGTAGGTATTGTAAAAGTAAGGCTACTTGTTATAGAGGAGAACACAGTACATGCTAGATCAAATCATACTCCATGTGTGTGTGTGTGTGTGTGTGTGTGTGTGTGTGTGTGTGTGTGTGTGTGTGTGTGTGTGTGTGTGTAGTCTGGCATAGCCGACCCAATCTCGCTCGGCCATTCTTGGGGACTGATGTCACTGGGCCCGAAA
Source organism: Halisarca cf. caerulea (assembly GCA_963170055.1). NCBI lineage: Eukaryota > Metazoa > Porifera > Demospongiae > Chondrillida > Halisarcidae > Halisarca > Halisarca cf. caerulea. The sequence continues at coordinate 6,025,749 of CAUJGJ010000313.1, read as the reverse complement.
ATGGCCGAGCGAGATTGGGTCGGCTACGCCGGACTAGTGTGTGTGTGTGTGTGTGTGTGTGTGTGTGTGTGTGTGTGTGTGTGTGTGTGTGCAACGGGTACTCGTATATATACACACGCACGCACATCACACACACACGCACACACACACACACATGCATGAGCACAATAACTAGTGTTTGCTCCCTCTGCATTAATTATAAATTACTCCTTTTCATGGTGTTATATTACACATCGATCCTATGTATACCATTAATTTTCATCTGCCAAACCCTTTTATCACACATCAATTTTGTGCATGAATTAATTGAAAAAGCTGTGTGTCTACCTCATTCATCTGCCCAATTTTGCAGAACAAATTCAAATAGAGGTGGATTGATGAGCTTCCACTGTTTATATGGCAATGCAATACCAACTGCCTGTTCCCACTCTTCACACCAAGTGCAGTATGGTGGAGTCCCATGACAGCAAATCCCATGGAGTACGGTGGAGTCCCATTACAGCAAATCCTATGGGGTACGGTGGAGTCCCATGACAGCAAATCCCATGCAGTACGGTGGAGTCCCATGACAGCACATCCCATGGAGTACGGGGGAGTCCCATTACAGCACATCCCATGGAGTACAGGGGAGTCCCATGACAGCAAATCCCATGTAGGGGATATTGGGAATTCTCTATATCCGGTAGAAATGCACTATAACCAGACAGACTTTCATGGTAAACCACTAACTGTATTTGTTCGCTTTAGGCAGCTGGAAATGCTGTGAGAGTGTTCTTTATAACAAGTTTCCATTGTCTGTATATTGTTTGCAATTGCAAGGATTAATTTTTTCATTACTTGTTGAACCATTGCATATTCAGGATCAACCTCTGCAGTACCAGACTTATAATTGAAGGTGAAGTGTGCATAGTGTATCATAATAGGCATGCATATCCAAATACCGCACATTCTATATTAGTTGGGTATTACTGCTCTGTTGACCACTGCAGGGGATGCATATGGGCCAAGTATTTTTGGTACCTACAGTTATACTTGTAGCAGATATATGAAGCAATATATATCCAAGTACATACAGCATCCAGTGCATGGGTGGATGTGGATGTAATATACTCCATATCCGGTCGTTGTACTTCTCACAATGTGTGCATACCACAAGCGCCATTTTTCGCCCACAGCTCTGCAGCAATAATTATGCGGGACACGCCCACTCATCTCTTCTCCGAACCTAATCGCATCGCATGTTGGGGCTGATAACGTTGTCCATCAGAGGCTTGAAAGAACTGCTTTGTGTATAGACTCATGCGCTGTCTCCGTTCAGCGAGATGGCTCACTCGCTAGCGAAAGCTATTCTTCTACTATTAACGCTACACTCGGAAGTTTCCCCAGGTGAGTGTGTCCTGAGCGCGTGGTTGTAGACTCTGTTCTGTACCTGACGCCATAGTAGATCGTACGCGTACGCCCAGTGCGAGGTGTGCTGGCCGCGAATGTAACTTTAGTTCACAAGTGATATCACTTTACCAGACTTCGGATGCTGAGGGATTGAAAAGGTCTTTAGAAGAGGGTATGTCCCGCGCTGTTTAGGCGCCATGGATTGACGAAACAATCCTTTTTAGTTACGATCAACATTGATAAGAATGACGTTCGGTTATTGTACCATTCCGTGGGCTACTCGTATAGTGTGTGTGTGTGTGTGGTGTATGTGTGTGGGGGGGGGAGGGGTTACGACATATATACCTGAAAATACTATCCGTGTTTGCACTTCTTCTCTGCTTATGCTATTGCAAGACTCATTTTACGTTGCATGTCAAGGGTATCAGATTTTGTGTGCCTTAGAGAGGCCCAGTGACAGCTTGTCTGTGTTTATAGTGACAATGTGAGTGTGTGGTTATACACACACACACACCACACACACACCACACACCGGGGGACACACACACACACACACACACACACACACACACACACACACACTACACACTGGGATGCACCCACACAACACCCACACAACACACACACACACACGCGTAGACCAAGTGATGCAGCTTCCCTTAAGAACCCACATATGACAGACCTGTCCTTTGTGATCTTCTGAGGGAGAGGTTCTCTGTTTACTGTCTGTTCTACTGAATAAAGGAAGGCTTGCAACTGCAGTCTGAGTATAATGTATTAGTAGTTTATCAGACTGAGTCACACTGTGTGTGTGTGTGTGTGTGTGTGTGTGTGTGTGTGTGTGTGTGTGTGTGTGTGTGTGTATGTGTGCATATGTTTACATACGTACGTACATATTGTGTGTGTGTATATTCCTGTATTCTCTCTATCTGTGTGTGCATGTTCTATGCATGTATGTCTGTACGTACGTATGTTTGACTCCATATGCAGCTCAGTACTATCTCTCTCCTAGATGCAGGTTTTCTTGTTCTACCTAATGAGCCCATTCTCAAGGATGGCCAACGCCTTCAACTTGCATGTATAACCTCATCGCTGCGGTCTAACACATCCATACATTGGAGAAAAGATGGCACCCCTTTCAACCCATCTGCTCTTGGCTTCAGCATCAATGATCACAACCTCAGTGCAACCTTTGCCTCAAGCACACACCCAGGAGTGTACACCTGCCATCCTTCGTCTGGTCAACAGGAAGACTTTGCCAGCTGTCCAACTACCATTGGGAAAGCATGTGAGTTGATGGTTGTGTGTGAGTGATGGTGAGTGTGTGTGAGGTGATGGTGAGTGTGTGTAAGGTGATGGTGAATGAGTGTGTGAGGTGATGATGAGTGTGTGAGGGGTCTATGTGGGGGTGATGGTGAATGTGTGAGGGGTGATGGTGTGTATGTGAGTGTGTGAGGGGTGATTGTGAGTGTGTGTAGGATGATGGTGTATGTATGTATGTAATAAGTGAATGTTTGTGATGGGTGATGAGTATTGGAGTGGAATGGCAGTGTACATGTGTGGGGGGTAATGGTGAGTGTGAGAGGGGTAGTGGTGAGTGTGAGAGAGGTGATGGTGAGTGTGAGAGGGGTAGTGGTGAGTGTGAGAGGGGTAGTGGTGAGTGTGAGAGGGGTGATGGTGAGTGTGAGAGGGGTAGTGGTGAGTGTTAGAGGGGTAGTGGTGAGTCTGAGAGGGGTGATGTGAGTCTTAGAAGGGTAGTGGTGAGTCTGAGAGGGGTGATGGTGAGTGTGTAAGGGGTGATGGTGAGTGTGTGTGGGGTGATGGTGAGTGTGAGAGGGGTGATGGTGAGTGTGAGAGGGGTAGTGGTGAGTGTTAGAGGGGTAGTGGTGAGTCTAAGAGGGGTAGTGGTGAGTCTGAGAGGGGTAATGGTGAGTGTGTAAGGGGTGATGGAGAGCTGGTACACACGTATGTATGTGATGTTAGTGATGATATGTGGGTGTCCTTGAGAATTGAATGTAACAAAATCAGTCACTGAAGATGACCCAATGTCATGTTGCAACCGAAGAAGTGTACTCTGCATTCTGAAACCAGTGCACCATTGTTTAGTGCTAAGGTTTCATCCTCGGTTTGAGTCGCTCAACCCTCACTCAGTACACTCCTCACCCATCCCACACTCTCACAACACCACTTGTTCCACTCCTCACCCATCCCACACTCTCACACCACCACTTGTTCCACTCCTCACCCATCCCACACTCTCACACCACCACTTGTTCCACTCCTCACCCTTCCCACACTCTCACACCACCACTTGTTCCACTCCTCACCCATCCCACACTCTCACACCACTCCTCACTCTGACCTCCCAACCCTCCCTTGTTGCTATGCATGTCTCTTGTGTTCATGCGTACATACCCGGTTGTGGGGTACAGTTATCCAGGTCGTGGGGTACAGGTATCCAGAGATTACACCAGTGAAATGTCCCCTTTCTTGATGTAGAGGATAGCCCTGGACAGTATTGACAATTATAACTAGTTATTAACTAATTGACAGATAGTCGGTATATCTCAATATTATCCTCCAATATTGATATTCCAATTCTGATTCCCTCAGTTATGACTTTACTGAGGGGCTGGTTAAAAATATTTGCACTACGTATGTACCCAGGCCAATTGGAAACCTTAGCCATATATTGGACTTTTGCTGTTAGTCTTCCCTACTTTTATCTGTCTGTTCTTACCCTGCCAATGGAGGTAACTGCACTTGCTCTAGAAAAATGTTGATAGTCGATATATTGACTATTCAAAACTGTAATTATTGTATGGTCAGTTTTGGGTTGATATTGATATTGACTGCTATATTGCCCAGGGCTAGTCCAGGGCTAGTCCAGGGCTAGTAGAGGACATGTTTCACTCACAAGGAGTGTACACATATCAGGCTGTCACCAGAGAACAAATGAAAGAGGGTGGCAGTTGCGTAAGCCAGTAGTAGGTTAGTGCACAGCTGCCATATGATGGCTTCACTTCCATATTGTTTGGTGTCTGGAAATGGGGGAAGTTCACTCAAAGTATATACATGATATGTACAGTGTCAGTTTTACCTAATCAATCAACTCAAAGTACCTGAACAGAGAAGGAAAGACTCTACTTACAAATGGTTTAAGCCAAAATTTAAGGAGGGTGGCTTGCCCTGCTAAAAGGGCTGGCGAGAACACTGATATATGCGCGTACATACGTACATACGTTCTTATGTCCCTACGTGTATGTGTACAACAGATAGAAGTGCCCTCTCCAGCACTGTACTCATCCCTTTCTCTTCCTCCTCCCAACCCAGTGAGGACCATACACCATGTACTGTACTGACTGATCTCAGCAGGTGCAATGCACTCTGCGGGTGATCTCAAGCATTAGGGAGTTTTGTGTTGATAGAGGTGGCCATGTTTGTTGACAGTCAGGTGTTCCTGTTCTCCTAGTGAGAATGTAAATATTGCATCACATGTTTTGATGTGGTTGGATACCACTCTAGATTAGGCCTGTAATGGTATTCATTGATCTGACCTCCCACCAATCCCACAATGCCCCCTGTGATCACCAGCTGGTGTGGTCAGTGCCCACAGCTTGAGGCTGTGTTTACACCACAACCTTTTCAGTGAGTGTTGTGCACTCTTCCATTGTTGGGTGACAACAGATGTGTGCAGGGGTTGATATGTAGTGTGTGTGTGTGTGTGTGTGTGTGTGTGTGTGTTGCAGTTGTTGGGTGCAATCAGTGTACATACTGGTACACTATATTACGTATGTACACACATATATACCCATGTACATATACTGGTGTATACATACGTAGTATTACACATACTGGTGCTTAGTATTGTGTACATGCAGTATTCCTATATTCAGCATAGTATGTGTCTACTGGTACATGCCTACATACTGTGTACATACTCATGTATGTGGACATACATACATACATACATACATACATACATACATACATACATACATACATACATACATACATACATACAGTGTGCATACGTACTGGTGTGTATGTTGCACCTAATTATGACCACATTTGTTCGTGTCAATAGTGTTCAATGTTTGCATTTCTGTAGATATCGAGACTTTTGGTACGAATTCTAAGACATTCAAAGGTTTCGTTGGGGGTGTGGCTGTCTTGGTGTGTGCCCCGCCCAATTCTGCTCCACAGTCTGATCTGAAGTGGACAAGGCGAGGCTCCGGTTCTGCCCTCCCCAGTAATAGCAGGGTCCTCCCCAATGGTGACCTGCACATTAGCCCCCTAAAGGCCAGTGATGCTGGAGAGTACAGGTGCATTGCCACCAACAGTCTACTGGGGCAGAAGGAGAGAGGACGCTACATGACCCT
>CAUJGJ010000313.1:5999978-6007478 GCA_963170055.1 Halisarca cf. caerulea | reverse complement strand
ACAAGATCCTCTCCTGACAACAGAGGAGGAAATGAATGGTAGCTCTGTACACCAAACAACACTGCAGTACAGGCGACCCCCACCACATACCTTAAGGTACCCGGGGAGAACACTGGTGCAGTACAGACGACCCCCACCACATACCTTAAGGTACCCGGGGAGAACACTGGTGCAGTACAGACGACCCCCACCACATACCTTAAGGTACCCAGGGAGAACACTGGTGCAGTACAGACGACCCCCACCATATGGTTCCTACCAGCACTCACCAGTTCCTGTCGCACCATCTTAGTGGTGATGAGAGCTGGTCCTTGAGGAGGTCTGCTCTGCTTCTTTGCACTGACATCCCCTGACTGAATTGTGTGAAGGAGGGTGGCCATCTTCTTCTTCCTCTGTACGGCTTCCTTTTCCAGCTGGCGTCGGCCATTTTCCTCCCTGATAACCCTCCTCCATCCACTCAGACACTTGGACAGCATCTTCTTTCTCCAGTGACTACTGCTCACAGATGTCAGTCTACAGCCAGCGGCAGCAACAGATAACCAAATAAAAGCAAGGAGAATACACACACATACGTATGTATATGTGATCATCACACACACATGCATGCACACACATGTGCACGCACACATGCACACACACACACACACACACACACACACACACACACACACACACACACACACACATGCCAACCTCTGCTCACGCTGGACAGCTTCTGCTGTAGCCATTTCAACCTCCTCCCTCCTCTCCCTAAGTGCCCCCACCCACCTCCGCCACACTCCCCGGGTGACCCTCCAGTCAGCAGTGACTGTTGCCTTACTGTAGGAGGTTCGCTGGGTAAGCAGTCTGGTGTACCAGTGGACAAAATGGTGATGCAATACCTACAGGATAGGTGGCACACAACACACAGTAGCCATGTACGGACCACATGTATCACGTAGATGCTGAAAAAGCTACCGTACAGGAGCTAATTTTCGTGGGAAGTATATTTTAAGTACCAAGAATTGGCTGTAATTCATGATTTTATTTTGCGAACGGACCAGTCCACACTACAACATGTTATGTGGATTAATAGACTATGTAGTTAACCAAATACGTATACATGATTGATTTTTGCGTTTGCAGATTCATTTGCGAAACTCGTGAAAATAAAATACTGCAAACTTTAGCTTGTATACAGTATGTGCACTGTACAACAGGCAAGAATCATTTCCATAGCAAATGATTAGTGTTACAAACTTGTACCTTGAGTCTCCGCTTCTGAGAATGACGTGATACCTTTTCAGCTAACTGGAGACTGGAGACCCTATGTGTCCCCTCCACACCACTCACAAGTGTCCCCTCCACACAATTCTCCCCCTCTAGCTCTTTGTGTGGGAGTTGGGGAGATGGAGGGACTCCTGGTGCTGCCACATCCTCAGGGGGCGTGGCCTGGTGGTCCATGTAGTTCTGGTTCACAGCTGAAGTGGTCAGGTTTGATTTGTGGTGCCTGCGGTGCTTGTGGTGAGTGTGATGTGTGGAGTGTGTGGGGTGTGTAGAGTGTGAGGTGTATGTGGGGTGTGTGGGTTGTGTGGGGTGTGTAGAGTGTGTGGTGTGTGTGGAGTGTGTGGGGTGATTTCTTCTAGTCCTCTTCTTCGGGAGACTGGTTAAGGGTCTGTGTTGAGTGTGATGTTCTGTTGCACTCTTCATCTCTTCAAACAGCCTATACAGGAACAGTAGCAACACAGGGCTAGACAAGGGGCATACAGAACATGTAACATACATAACACACACACACACACACACACACACACACACACACACACACACACACACACACACACACACATACATACACACACACACACACACACACACACATACACACACACACACACACACACACACACACACACACACATACACACACACACACACACACACACACACACACACACACACACACACACCTCTCCTTCTCCCTCTCCTCTCTCATTTGCTTCCTGATACGGTTCATCTCTAACTGAACCATCTTCTCCTCTTCCTTCTCTCGCTGTCTCAGCTCCCTCTCTGCTCTCATCACTTCCTGTGTGGCCCTCCTACAGGAAGCAACACCAGCACACAGGAAGTGGAGGAGGAAACAGCTATAACTGCTATAAAGTACATAGTCCAGGAATCATCCCACAAATGATACACTCACTCCACACACTGCACACCAGGTACGTACTTCAAACAGGTATGAACGTATGTATGTACATATGTACAATACATAATGCAGCAATATATGTATAATGAATGTACATATATATGAGTACACACACACACACACACACACACACACACACACACACCTCCTAGCTTCCTTACGAGCTATTTCCTCCTTCATCACCTGCTGCTGGGCTTGCTCTCTCGCTTGCTTCTTGACTTTGATCTGACAACAAACAACACACAATTTAACAATATTTGTTGATATTTACATAGCACTGAACATACCCGCTTGTGCCGCATCTCCATGGCAACCCGAGGATCCGTCCCCCACTTGGTGTCCTCCCTAGTGACCGAAGAATAGTCTAAAGGTTTGCTCATGAGGTCATCCATGATGGATGTCACTGCTGAACTGATATCTACTTCACTTGATGGGACACGGTCACACCCATCAGTAATTGAAGGGTTTTCCCCTTGTTGGAGCCAAGAGTGGATAAGATCTTTAGCTGCAGAGGAGTGAATAAGAGAGCACAACAGCCCATACATTACCCCTCACACAAGTACAGGTTGTAGTGGTCATGTGTTACGATATAGGCACAAATTTCTTAAATGGGACGGTACTTTGGTGAATATGGTGGATGGTACTTTGGTGAATATTTGTGAATGAGCTTGCATTCGTGAAAAACAAATTGAGAACATATCGATAGAAACATAGTCTATTAATGCAATATATAGTGGGGGCTGGTCTATCTGCAAAAATAAAACAAAGAATTACAATCATGTTTTTGATTGGTAGAATATATGCCCAGGATAAATTAGTACCTCTACAGCATTGGATCTGCAGGTTGCCTACACACCTTCTGCCTGGACATCTGTCACAAGACATGGTTCATCCTCCAGGGGCCGCTGCAGACCATCCTGAACCACGTTGGAGGGGACTCCTGTCGTCGGTGCTGTTCGTAAGTCATGTCCATAGAGACTACCCTCCACCTCCTACGAGGAAGGAGAGAGGGGTTTGAAGTATGTAGTTCTGGTACCTTCATACGTAGATGATGCTGGCTATTTAGACAGGTAGCATATTGATTAAACAGAGATCTCATCAAAGGCCAGTCTGCTTGAGATTCCTGTACTGGAATGCAAATTTATTCACACAAAATTGAAGCAATGGGGAAACTTGTACATAATACGTACACATGTACGTATGTGGGGGAAACATGAAGTGGATTCCCCAAATTACAACAGAGAACTTTCAATTAAATTAAATCTTGCAGCATGCACACTAGGGGTCATGTAATCCTGCAGCATGCACACTAGGGGACATGTAATCCTGCAACATGCACACTAGGGGACATGTAATCCTGTAGCGTGCACACTAGGGGTCATGTAATCCTACAGCATGCACACTAGGGGACATGTAATCCTGCAACATGCACACTAGGGGACATGTAATCCTGCAACATGCACACTAGGGGTCATGTAATCCTGCAGCATGCACACTGGGGTCATGTAATCCTGCAGCATGCACACTAGGGGTCATGTAATCCTGCAGCATGCACACTGGGGTCATGTAATCCTGCAGCATGCACACTAGGGGTCATGTAATCCTACAGCATGCACACTAGGGGACATGTAATCCTGCAGCGTGCACACTAGGGGTCATGTAATCCTACAGCGTGTACACTAGGGGTCATGTAATCCTGCAGCGTGCACACTAGGGGTCATGTAATCCTACAGCGTGCACACTAGGGGTCATGTAATCCTGCAGCGTGCACACTAGGGGTCATGTAATCCTACAGCGTGCACACTAGGGGTCATGTAATCCTACAGCATGCACACTAGGGGTCATGTAATCCTGCAGCGTGGACACTAGGGGTCATGTAATCCTACAGCGTGTACACTAGGGGTCATGTAATCCTACAGCATGCACACTAGGGGTCATGTAATCCTGCAGCGTGGACACTAGGGGTCATGTAATCCTACAGCGTGTACACTAGGGGTCATGTAATCCTACAGCGTGCACACTAGGGGTCATGTAATCCTGCAGCGTGCACACTAGGGGTCATGTAATCCTACAGCGTGCACACTAGGGGTCATGTAATCCTGCAGCGTGCACACTAGGGGTCATGTAATCCTACAGCGTGCACACTAGGGGTCATGTAATCCTGCAGCGTGCACACTAGGGGTCATGTAATCCTGCAGCATGTACACTAGGGGTCATGTAGGTACATCAAACAGTAGAAAATGCCAGAGTTATATCTGGGGTCAATTTTTTGGGGGAGGAACCTTCACATTTGCATATAAGGTAAAGGGGGGTAATTTGGAACACGCTGGTAATTTGGAACAGGGCCTGTAACTTTTGTTGTGGTTAAGTTACCCAACCATCCTTGCTACAGCCAAACTCCCCTTTCACGGGAGACAACACAGACGAGAAATAATGGATGTTACTTGTGGCTGACACTGCTTTTGGCCTGACTGTTCCAAATTACCCGCTGTTCCAAATTACCCCCCTTTACCTTACATAATGTACACACGCACACAGACCACAACCCTGCGTGTGTTTCAAATCATACCCCTTTATAAATAGATTTATGATCAATTCATAACAATGTTCATTCACAAAATGAAGGCTGCTTAATTTGGGGGGGAGGGGGGACCTTTCTGATTAGGCGGAACATACCAAGGATCCCCCCTCCCCCAGATAAAACCCGAATTCCCTATTCTCATGCAACCACTCTGGAAAATGTACTTATCCGTGAGGCTACTCCTCGAGGATCTCCAGCAAAGAAGTACGAAATACACAGGGCACGGAGTGGAATACCAAACAGAGTTGTCTTGGGAATTCAGAAGACAAGACCACACGCACGAGGCAGACAAACAAACGAAACAACACTGGATTAAAAGTGGAATTTTTAGTACCTTAATCCATTTCTCAACTCGTTCGTTCATTAGATGAAGTCTCAGGCTGCAGTACTATCTACGCCGAGCTGAGATCGAGCGTGTTCCCGCTCACTCCAATTTCTAGTTCCATTTCCGATTGATTTGAAACTTGTTTATGTTTCGAATTCGTTAATTATTATAACTAGTTATGCTTAAATTCATTGTTGCTTTTTGTTCTCATGTTATGTAATCAGGTTTAATTCTGTGTATGTATTTGCAGGATTCTCCTTTGTACCAGCGCTGTATTGTAGTCTTGTGGACCAGACCCTACTCGCCCACACGGCCGTACAGATGATAAAACCCTGCACATCGAAAGGCATAATATTATATACTCCCATATGTCCGACTCATTTAGCCAACTACCTCTATCTTGAGAGGGATCATTTTGCTTTGCATGGTTGGTTGGAGTGATATCTCGAGGCTGGGATCTGGCGTATATACCATGTGCAATTGATATAATATATTTATATTGATATAATATAATTGCGCATGCACATGCAGGCCACTGTAGATATGACATGTACAATTCTTATTACAATTACTTCTGAAACATTGAACATCTTAAAAATTCAATAATCATAAAAATATGGCATTGCATGTAATATATAACAGTGAAATAATTATAATCATATAATATTAAATTTTATATTCTATTATAGTTATATTCTATTATACATGCACGTAAAAAATCAAAGAGTCTGACATACATGTAATAAAAATTCAGTTATTAGTAAAATATTTATAAGTTTGTGCTCTTGACATCACTGCATTTGGGTAGAATGGCATAATATACATATTAGCAAACATTAACAATATCATGCATGTGAAAACAATCAACATGTACAAAACAGTATGCAAACATTGCATGTCTTTAAGTGCATGCCACACTATTCTAAAGATACTGCATAGGAGGTGTATTGTATTGGCAAATTGGACATACCACTAAAGAGCTCTTCTTGTAAATGTTCCGAAATCTTTGACAATACAATGATAATACATCTTCTGGGTAAATAATTTTTATTTTTTCTACTTATACAACAAACTACCTCTGTCAGGCTTTGCTCTTTTTCCTCAGTGAGAGTCTTTGAGTTGACACTCTATATTATACAATACATAATTATAATAATATAATATATACCATACTGTGTGGTTCTTTGCACGTGACTCATACACATGCAGGTGCGCTAGGGCACACACACACACGCATGTGCACACACCTCTACACACACACATTGTATGTACACACATATGTACACATGTATGTATACATACACACACACAAACACACACACAAACACACACACAATGTGCTTACATACATAGGTACACACGTCATGTACACATACACAAACACACACATACACTTGCACTTGCACACACACATGCATACATGCACATGTACAATCATAATATACACACTTAGACATGCATATATATACACACACGTACACATAGGCATATATACATCTATATGTACACACACACACACACACACACACACACACACACACACACACACACACACACACACACGCACACACACACACACACACACACGTACACGTACACACACACACACACACACACACACACACACACACACATACGCAAACACATACACACACACACACACACACACATACGCAAACACACACACACACACATATACACAAACACACACACACACACACACACACACACACACACACACACACACACACACACACACATACACATGTACACACGTATACACACATTGTACCCACATGTACATACACACACGCACATACACACACGCACCTACACCCCCTACACATGCACAGACGTGTACTCACACGCACATACACACACACACTCACATGCATATACACACACATACACTCACACGCTTATACACACACATGTACTCGCACACGCATACACACACTCACACGCATATACACACACAAGTACTCACACGCACATACTGTACACATGCATGTACACCCTCTACTTGAGTGCCAAAGTCAGCATTTAATGGTCTAAAATGGCCTCAGATATATACCAACTTACATATATAACCTAAAAACCGCTCCAATTTTTCCTGGGGAACCACACCCCCAGACCTCCCTAGTTATATACCCCTGTGATACCACATACATAAAGTACACCTCTTTACATCACTGAAATGCATGTGTTTTCTACTGTACTTTAAAATTACCCCCCCCCCCCCCCCCCCACCCCCAATTATTATTGTGAAAAAGAGATCCTGCCATACATATACATACAGTACATACATTAAAGTACAGTCATGTCTCATGCGGAAAACACACACTGAAGCTTCGAACCCCCTACAAATTTTAATCCCTAGATAGAACCCTGCACATGTGCGTACGCACA
>CAUJGJ010000313.1:5987478-5989978 GCA_963170055.1 Halisarca cf. caerulea | reverse complement strand
CAATGTCATGTTTAATGTAGTTTCCCACTATAGACTTACAAATTACTGTGTTGCATATTGTAAGATTGGAAATTAACGTTGTGTATTAAATTATGCTATTATTGTACGGTCAAACTCTGTTAGGAAGTACCTGGGTTAGTGAGTACTCCTGGATAGTAAGTACCTGGGTTAGTGAGTACTCCTGGATAGTAAGCACCTGGGTTAGTGAGTACTCCTGGATAGTAAGCACCTGGGTTAGTGAGTACTCCTGGATAGTACGTACCTGGGTTAGTGAGTACTCCTGGATAGTACGTACCTGGGTTAGTAAGTATTCCTGGATAGTACGTACCTGGGTTAGTGAGCACTCCTGGATAGTACGTACCTGGGTTAGTGAGTACTCCTGGATAGTAAGTACCTGGGTTAGTGAGTACTCCTGGATAGTACGTACCTGGGTTAGTAAGTATTCCTGGATAGTACGTACCTGGGTTAGTGAGCACTCCTGGATAGTACGTACCTGGGTTAGTGAGTACTCCTGGATAGTAAGCACCTGGGTTAGTAAGTACTCCTGGATAGTAAGTACCTGGGTTAGTAAGCACTCCTGGATAGTAAGTACCTGGGTTAGTAAGTACTCCTGGATAGTAAGTACTCATTGCTCTGACCCTACCTCATGCAATACCATTGAAAGCACCTTGAATAGTAGTACCTCTGATAGTGAGTACCTAATTTGCCTTCCCTTGAGGGTACCTACTATCCAAGTTCTACAGTATTGTTTTAAAGAAAATTTTCACAAGTAAGAATCACAGTACTGTACTGTATACTTAGTACATATCTGTAATCACATAATATTACATGCCAAGAAAATCGGGAAATATAAAATCACATAGTGTCTGTGGCGGCAAAATCATGTACTTTTTATCTTGCATAACATACCAATCCTATGGTATCCTGTATAATATTACAATACTGGGGAAATGGTCAAAAATATGCCATTGATAGTCACTATGCGCAAGTTATGCATACGAAGGATAGATGCATACAGTACATACGTACACATGTACACATGTACACAGTACATACAGACGTGTGTACAGGTAAACACACACAAAACATACGTACGGGCATACCAGTACACAAAAAATGTACGCTCAGCACTCAATCACACATGTACAAAGACTATTCATACAAACATACTACATGCACGCACACACAGACATGCATATTCACAAGCACACAAGCAATTAGTGGTGTGTGTGTGTGTGTGCATGCCTGTGTGTGTGTATGTGTGTGTGTGTGTGTGTGTGTGTGTGTGTGTGTGTGTGTGTGTGTGTGTGTGTTGGGGCGTGGTGGGTGAGGGGATGCGTGTACGTAGGTACGTGCACACACAGGTGTATGTTGATGTATTGGTAATATTATGTCTGGATATTGTACCTGTATTGTGCTTATCATACTCTTGTTGTGCTTATCAATGTCAAACAGGTACTTTCTGGGGGACAGTACCTTACTGCAAGGAATGCAGTTTATAGAGTACAAGCTAGGTAAGTGGTGGGTGGAGCTCAAGCTAGGTGAGTGGTGGGTGGAGCTCAAGTTAGGTGAGTGGTGGGTGGAGCTCAAGCTAGGTAAGTGGTGGGTGGAGCTCAAGCTAGGTAAGTGGTGGGTGGAGCATAAGCTAGGTAAGTGGTGGGTGGAGCACAAGCTAGGTAAGTGGTGGGTGGAGCATAAGCTAGGTAAGTGGTGGGTAGAGCACAAGCTAGGTAAGTGGTGGGTAGAGCACAAGCTAGGTAAGTGGTGGGTGGAGCATAAGCTAGGTAAGTGGTGGGTGGAGCACAAGCTAGGTAAGTGGTGGGTGGAGATCAAGCTAGGTAAGTGGTGGGTGGAGCTCAAGCTAGGTAAGTGGTGGGTGGAGCTCAAGCTAGGTAAGTGGTGGGTGGAGCACAAGCTAGGTAAGTGGTGGGTGGAGCATAAGCTAGGTAAGTGGTGGGTGGAGCATAAGCTAGGTAAGTGGTGGGTGGAGCACAAGCTAGGTAAGTGGTGGGTGGAGCACAAGCTAGGTAAGTGGTGAGTGGAGCTCAAACTAGGTAAGTGGTGGGTGGGTGGAGCACAAGCTAGGTAAGTGGTGGGTGGAGCACAAGTTAGGTAAGTGGTGGGTGGGTGGAACACAAGCTAGGTAAGTGCTGGGTGGAGCTCAAGCTAGGTAAGTGCTGGGTGGAGCTCAAGCTAGGTAATTGGCGAGGATGTACGTACCAGTGCACCCCTCTCCCCGTATCCCCAATACTCCTTGAGAATTGTGTAGAACTGTATACAGTAACAGTATTATCCCAATCCCCTTGTTCACACAGCTGGCTTTCTTGGTCCAGTAAGAAAAGTAAATATGCAAAAGAACTACATCCCGTAAGACTACTCACTAGAAACCCCTACTTTCATAAGACGTTGTAGTGGTCTAAAAGTGGGTATTACTGTTTACTGTTCGTATGGGTGCACAAAGACAGTTTGCTTGTGTATATAAATGCATGCATGTGCATAA
>CAUJGJ010000313.1:5967478-5982478 GCA_963170055.1 Halisarca cf. caerulea | reverse complement strand
ATAACTCATTTCTGTATAAATTCATACTTCTCTATTACTATTATATAAATTCTCTATTATAAGACTTTTCTTCAAATCCATATTATATATATATATATATATATATATCGGACGAGCGTTACACACTGGAAGTCCAAATGAAAACAATATAGGGCAGGCAGCCCCTAAAAACATCACTGAACTGTAGTGGAATCTCCGATAATGGAAGCTCCAAAATAAGGACAGTCTTTCTATAAAGAACACAGGTTAAGACTCCAAAATCCTTTGGGTTATGGACACATGTCCCAAAGTGTCCATTATTCAGAGATTCCGCTGTACCATATACCACTCACTCACTCGCAAACGAGTGGACCAACAGAACTGATTCTGAAATGCTAACCCCATACACACTTGTACAAATTACAGTAAAACTCAGTCTGGCCTGCTAGACCATCCCGACAAACACCTGCGAGGCAGAAGGGGTTAGAAAGGGGGTCTAGCAAGCCAGACTGAATAGAACCAGGCTAGCATGGGACAAAGTGAAGAGTTTTGACGTTAACAACAATACAAAAGAAAGTACGAAAGACTGTTTAAGAAAGATGGTTAGGGAAGATTACAGTAGAACCTCGTTAGTAAGAACACTGTTAATGAGCAATACCTGGTTAGGAAGTACAAGGATATGATACCCCAGCTTATAACCCATAATACTAATCTATATGGTTAGCAAGTACTACTGATAGTGAGTAGCAATTTGGAGGGTCCCCAGGTGTGCTCACTAACGAGGTTTGACTGTACTTTGCTAAATGTTACTATACCAAAAGTACCTACAGGGCCATCCGGCCTATGTATTTATGGAGATACAGAACTATTCAGACCTTACTCATCCACACACATCCATTCAGTCCTGTACACTCAGATCTCATTTATCTATAAGTGAGGTCTCACTGTAAGCACCTCCAGAGAAGTGAATGGTGGCTGATTGTTGACTGGTTGTTTGTTGACTGGTTGTTTGTTGACTGGTTGTTTGTTGACTGGTTGTTTGTTGACTGGTTGTTTGTTGACTGGTTGTTTGTTGACTGGTTGTTTGTTGACTGATTGTTTGTTGACTGGTTGTTTGTTGACTGATTGTTTGTTGACTGATTGTTTGTTGACTGATTGTTTGTTGACTGATTGTTTGAATGGTGACTGATTGATTACTATAAATGTAGGGGGCGGAATCGATTAGATTATCTAATCCCTAGCTGTTGTATATCATTTAGCCAACCCTCTCATCAGCTCAGTTCACAATAAGCAAACTAGAGTTCTGAGAACAGGTATAATCTTACCATTCTGAAAGCTAATCAGGAAGCCTAGAGGTAAGGTGTATGTGTGTGTGTGTGTGTGTGTGTGTGTGTGTGTGTGTGTGTGTGTGTGTGTGTGTGTGTGTGTGTGTGTGTGTGTGTGTGTGTGTGTGCGCGTCCAGGAGTGATTGCATACAACTTTAGTTAACTACACATCCTTCACTACCACACAGTACCCTGACCGGGAAGGGTAGATATGAGTGAGTCTGACATCACTTCCAGTGCTCCAAAATACAAAAGTCCTTTGGAAAGAGCAGCAAAAGATATTAAAGATGGGTGTAAAGCTGGTGCAAAGAAGATCAAGTGAGTACACACTGAGGCGCTACTCTAACAGGATAAACCAATAACCTAGGTTACTTGCTTTACAATTACTAGGGAGAAGATAATGAATTCTAAGAATGGCAAGTACAGTCCTGACGAATCGGCTCCTTCAGCACATGTTAATGAGCTTGACACAGAAAGCTCCCTTAGTCAGGTTAGAATGCACATACATGCATACAGCAGGTAGAGAGATGTACATGATGTACAGTACATAGTGTTTGTATGCAACATACAAACACTATGTACTGTACATCAATAACAGGTGTATGCTACATCATGGCACAGTTGTCTATTGTGTGTCATCCAGTTTCCGCAATTTGTTACCACTCACTCCACTTCCATCTTGCAGGAAGAAGAGGAGCTACAACAGCAGGTCTTGGAGTTGACAGGAGAAGTACAGACCCTATCATCTCAGAATGATGAACTGAAGCAGGAAGTAGAGACTGTTACCGAGGAGAGAGATGGACTGAAACAGGAAGTAGAGACTCTTAGCAAGGAGAAAGATGGACTGAAACATAAAGTAGAGACTCTTAGCAAGGTGAACAATGTTTTGGAGTGCTTCGACAAAAGGATGGAGGAGAAAGTCGCCATTCTGCAGGAACGGCTAAGGCTGTTAGAGGAAGAGAATGCTGTGGAAAGGCAGCAAAATCAGCTAAGGAAGGAAACTGTCGCATTTAAGAACTGTGAGACTGTAGCTCTTGAAGAAGAGAATACTCAACTGAAGAATCGATGTAGGGAGAAGGACATCACAATACGTGAAGTTGTCAGTGAAAACAGAGAAATGAAATTGGCTTTGTTTACTGCAAATATAACTCTAGATGAAAAAAATCTGAGAATCCGAGAACTAGAAGAAAACTTGTGTGAGACACGTTGCAAGCTCAAACATCTCCAAGACCAAACCTGGTCAAAGTGCCCATGCTGCAAAGTTGTTAGCACAGTGAAGAAGCTATGGTGAAGTATCATTCAATACTATTCCAGTGCAGGCAACTGATAAGTGACAAGGGGTGTGTGTTGTGTGTATTAACTGTAAACTCAATAGCTACTCAAACCGGTATACTTTGACTATTATTCTCTTCATGACCAACTACATACTTGCAGTGTTTTTTTTTTTTCAATGATGCAATTGAGTGCAAACTATTGAATCTTATTGAGTAGTATAATACTTGAACAACTATGTACGTATGTGTGGGTGGTTCCTATTATGAGGTTGGGTTGACAACTCTCAGCAGCCCATCAAGAAGACAAAAAGTTCTATCAACCTTGGGGGCTTATGGCAGAAAAGGTTACACACACACACACACACACACACACACACACACACACACACACACACACACACACACACAGGTATGTATCTATGAAGTATACCTGACAACATGGCCACAAGTGACATCCAAAGACAAACAGGTTTAAAGGTTGGTTGACATGTACTCATTCAAGCCTAAATTGCTACTAATTTCCTCAAACACTGCTGTGGAAATTAGTAATGATATAAGACAACATTTGAGATAGGCAGCAAAGGAGAAAGAAATCATATTAGAATAGTAGACACAGGTACTATGTATGTATGCATTTTATGTACATTCTTGAGTGTGAGTCATTCGACACAACTCACATATGGCAAACACATACTACATCCACTCATACATGGCCTTTCATTTCCAAACATTCTTCATAGATAACAATGCATGTGGTTTGGTATAGTCTAGAAGGTACAGACGGACCACCACATTGTTACATAGTAGCATCATGTCCCTAGAAATCACAGGATAGTATCAGCTAGGCAGCTACAGTACAAATAATGTATCATTATAGATACTTACTAGATAAACTTTAAAGGTTCTTTCCAAGGGACAGTACCTAATTCTAGCCACTATCTAAACTACAAAATGCACATGTGTTTGGAGACAGTACCTGCACTCAACCACTCGACAATGGGAATACTCACAGTAAGAAGAGAGGATTCCAGTGTTTACGTTTTGGATGATGTTTCTTGATTGGATAGCTTTCTATTCCGGTGGAAACAGACCGCCATGTTATCTCACTATATTGATTGACGAACTGAATGCAAATACAGCAGTTTTCCTATCGCCGCCATTTTTCAACACCTTAACAAAATAATAACATGTCTTAGGTAAACAATAACATGCAAATATGGCAGGTTAATTCCAGGTAGGACCACCCTGATTTCACACCTAAGCTAGATCAGTATACTTCAGGATACTTCAGGATATAAAAAAGTGAGCGCTGCAAGCAAGCACATTATATCAGCTCCATAGTAACCTTCCCAGTGGATGCTGGGAACACCAAAATAGTATGGAGGAGGACGAGAAATTGCTCAATGTTTCAAGGAACAAATCTCCTTTGCAAAAAGCAGCAAAAGGAATAAGAGTTGGTGCGAAAAAAATTCAAGTGAGCATTACATACAGTAAACTGTCATATTACATACTACAGATTCTGAGAATTGCAACAGAGCAGAAAAGATCAATTGTTGTAAATATCTCTGTTTATTAGACAAAAGGTGAAAGCACCGCCCAAGACTGGCAAGTACACCCCTGAAGAACCAGCTTCTTCTGCACTACATGGTGAGGACGATTCTCCTTCTACTACTGGTTCGGAAGAGACCTCTCAGGTGAATATGGGTGCAAACGCAGTACAGTTATACGTATGTATAACAATGCAAACATCAGCACGGCAATAATCACCTATAGGTATTGCAATCCACTCTTTCAATTTATGCACATGTATGCACATATCTACTAAGCACACTTCCGTTATACAGGAAGAAGAGCTGACAGAAAAAGAGAAACAGCTAAAAGGGCAGGTCGACTACTTAACAGCTTGTGTGGATGTGCTTATGGAGAAAGTTGAGACACTTACTAAACGAGATAAAGTTAGGGAGGACAGAGAAAAAGAGGATGAACACAAATTTCGTCAAATGGAGGAGCGTCTATGTCAAATGGAGAAAGAAAAAAACGAAGTACGAGAGAAAACTGTTGCTGAGAAGAACTGTGAGGTAGCAGAGCTCGAAGCAAACTGTACTGAATGGAAGGCTCAATGCAGGGAAAATGAAACCACAATCTACAATCTCAAAGCTGAAAAGAGAGAGCTGAAAGAAGCTTTGTCCACTGCAATGGATACAATTGATGAGCAAAAGCACAAAATTCGAGAACTTGAGTGGGGGAAGTGCAAGGCAAACCTCAAGCTCAAACACTTTCAGGAGGAAGTTCCAATCAAGCAAGTATTGTGCAATACTGCTAACAAGGTGAAGACTGCAGTGGGGCGTGTAACTCAAAGACAAATGGTGTCACTGACTATTCCAGTGCAAGCTACCGACTAATACATACTCTGTGAATGCTACTCAAGTGGATCTAGAAAACATGTGTAGGCCCAGTAACATTAGTAACACTAACCATTATTAATGTTCAATTAATTTAAAAGTTGTTTTGTGAACATATCCACTAATAGCAATACTAATGCTGCCTTGTTCCATGAAGTTTGTGAAATTCCATATTCTGACATAATATGACAACAAACAATAAACAAATGTAAGGAATGAATGCTAGAGGTCACAGGAGCACTGAACTGTGAGGTGTGTGTGTGCACCCTCCGTGTGAGGTGTGTGTGTGCACCCTCCATGTGAGGTGGGTGTGTGTACCCTCCATGTGAGGTGATGTGTGCACCCTCCATGTCAGGTGGACGTGTGCACCCTCCATGTGAGGTGATGTGTACACCCTCCATGTGAGGTGGGTGTGTGCACCCTCCATGTGAGGTGGGTGTGTGCACCCTCCATGTGAGGTGGATGTGTGCACCCTCCATGTGAGGTGGATGTGCACCCTCCATGTGAGGTGGATGTGTGCACCCTCCATGTGAGGTGGATGTGTGCACCCTCCATGTGAGATGGATGTGTGCACCCTCCATGTGAGGTGGATGTGTGCACCCTCCATGTTCATGTACAGTGTACAGAGATCTGCAACAATGTGCACAATTCAAATATGAGAACTTGTCCACCTTCCCTACAGCTCTAACACCACCTAACAATAAAATGGCAAACATAACTAGTCACTGACATCTACTTCAACTCATACAAACACAGCCCGATACAGAAGACAGCCTACAAACCACTGCCATGAAAACCTCATGCAGCAGAGAACATTACTAAACCTCAGACACGAACACAGCATTACATGAGCATTTGTACATACTAGTACTACCACATCCAAAGCTCAAGAGTATGTTCAATGTAGCCATACTCAAGAGCATGTTCAATGTAGCCATGCTCAAGAGCATGTTCAATGTAGCCATGCTCAAGAGCATGTCCAATGTAGCCATACTCAAGACAGGGTTTTTTTTAGAGGGGGGCAGGGGGGGCACTTCGCCCCCCCTGAAAGTTGCTCTGCCCCCCCTGAGATGGATCATGCCCCCCTGTGTGTGAGCAGATGGGTACATGGCTAGCCCCCCTAAAGTGTAGAAAGCTTCAATATGCCCCCCTGGCTTTTTTTTTCCAGAAAAATCCCTGTCAAGAGTATGTTCAATGTAGCCATGCTCAAGATCATGCTCAATGTAGCCATAATAAAATTACTAGGTGCTTCCCCAGGGAATACTTGCCCTTACAGTACACATGTCAACAGAGAACATATTTAGTAAGTTCGTAAATCACACCATATCCGGCCTCAGTCACCCCACTGAAGGCACAATCCTATAATAGTATACACAAAGCACACACACACACACACACACGCACACACACACACACACATACACACACACAAACAGAAAGAGAGTGAGAGTGTGAGAGAGAGAGAGAGAGAGAGAGAGAGAGAGAGAGAGAGAGAGAGAGAGAGAGAGAGAGAGAGAGAGAGAGAGAGAGAGAGAGAGAGAGAGAGAGAGAGAGAGAGAGAGAGAGAGAGAGAGAAAGAGGCAAGCATACACACACAACACACACACACACACACAGTACATGTACTGTTCCCTTATACAGTATCAGTAGCCTGATATTTATAACATGGCAAAGGCAGGCTGAGACACACACAAATCCACTATACATAAGTGCTACATACATACATATGGATAACAGTCCATAACTGCCCATTTCCACTAACAGCACTGAGGGCCACATACATTAGAGGGGGAGAGTTCAAACACTGTGCAGTATACGCATTTGAATGCACTGCGTGACTCCTATCTGCAAGCTGCAGGACTAAACAATGCCTTCCTCTGTGGTGATAACTCTGTATGACACATACTGCAAAGGCTCAAAGCACAAAGATATGGTAAACTTTGACATGCATTCCCCACTGTGTTCTCACTTACGTAGTTTACCATACGTACATCACAGGACAATGAAGTTAGCTTCCAGATAATCTGAACCGGAAAGCCATGTCTCTCAAATTGCTTCAATAAACAATAGTAATAGGAAGTCAGATAACCGTTAGTAGGAGTGCCAGAAACTCTGTGATGTACGTATGTGTGTGTGTGTGTGTGTGTGTGTGTGTGTCTGTGTGTGTGTGTGTGTGCATGTGTGTGGGTGTGGGTGTGTGGGTGTGCGGGTGTGTGTACAGGCAGGGTCTGTACACAGCAGTGGTTCGGTGTTGGTGTATATAAAGCAATGCAAGTCTGTCAAAAACAATGCATGCAAGTCCATAAGTATCACATGAGCATCACATGAGCATCACATGAGCATCACATGAGCATCACATAAGCATCACATGAGTATCACATGAGCATCACATGAGCATCACATAAGCATCACATGAGTATCACATAAACATGACATAAGCATCACATGAACACACTCCCTATATAAGCCTGGGTGACAGCCTAGCATGCACTGCACACATGGTTCTATTGAGGGCACATGACAACAACCACTGTTAATACTGCTTTCATGCATGCTTTGTGTTCTTTTTAGCCGTTTCTAGCTTGTCTGACACACTAGTTTTCGAACTACCATTACAAATTTAAATGTGGTGTTTCCTTGCATACATGTGGCCACAGTGTTGATACCGCATGTTACAGGAAGTAAAGGCTCTTAGTACAATGTGACTATTATACCACAATTTTTGTACACCATGTGCTCATGATCATATATGGCTTCTTTGAAACCCCCTTGTTTTTCTTCTGGCTACGCCCCTGGAAGAGGTGGGGCCTCTATTAGGTACTTACCAAGGGAAAGTCCCTGTTGCTAAGTTACACTATACAAATTCTGCCCCATACACACGACCCTCGCATGGCAGAACATGTCGACCGCGATGGCTGACCAATTCGCAGCCCCCAAACAAAATAGTCAGAACCCTGCCAGAAGCAAAGACAAATTTCAACAAACAAAAAAGTCGTCCCCGAGATATGGCCTAGTTCTGTGCTTTAATGCACCAATTGCTTTTCTACAATAGAGCTATTCGGCACCAAGAGGCAGAAAGTGAGTTTTTATTTCTCCAAATAGCGATGTTTTAGTTAGACTTTCAAACGAATCTCTTACCTAGCCTCGAAGAGCACAAACATCTCTCTTTGCCAGTTTTAGCTACTGCAAATTTCGACGAGCACCTTCTGAGTAATTCGCATCCAAAGTGACCTGAAATGGGACTAAATCAAACAAATGTTAGTAAACAAAGGCGTGGGTAGCTCAAACCAACTCCGCTAACGCGACGGAAGTAGAAAACTCGCTACGCTTGTAATTAGGAAAAGGCTGCATCACTGTAGGTGGGCAACTGGCAGGGGGCATGTGTGTGAGTGTGGAGGGGGGGGGGGGGGTGGGGGGAGGTATTGCATTAGTGAATTCCTGACTTAGACCTTCTTGGCCTGAGATGGGGCAGAGCATTGGTGTCCTGTAACAGAGGTGGCTGCATGTCAGGGCTGCATGTCAGAACTGCATGTCAGAACTGCATGTCAGAGCTGCATGTCAGATCTGCATGTCAGAGCTGCATGTCAGAGCTGCATGTCAGGGCTGCATGTCAGAGCTGCATGTCAGGGCTGCATGTCAGGGCTGCATGTCAGAGCTGCATGTCAGAGCTGCATGTCAGGGCTGCATGTCAGGACTGCATGTCAGAACTGCATGTCAGAGCTGCATGTCAGGGCTGCATGTCAGAACTGCATGGCAGAGCTGCATGGCAGAGGTGCATGTCAGATCTGCATGTCAGAACTGCATGGCAGAGCTGCATGGCAGAGGTGCATGTCAGATCTGCATGTCAGAGCTGCATGGCGGAGGTGCATGTCAGAGCTGCATGTCAGAGCTGCATGGCGGAGGTGCAGAGGATTCACTGTGTATATACACACAGTCCATGAAGCACATGTACAACTCTACAGACCAAGAGATATGGACAAGGAAGGGATGGTTTATACACTGTCCTCACTCCAGACCGAGTGGCCGCACCAACACCACACATTGTCATAACTACAATGTACAACTTCCTCCCACTGGTTTGCTATACATCAAGCTCCCCTACCAACGTACTCCAGCTCGCCTACCAACGTACCCAGCTCACCTACCAACGTACTCCAGCTCACCTACCAACGTACTCCAGCTCGCCTACCAACGTACCCAGCTCACATACCAATGTACTCAAGCTCATCTAACAACGTACTCAATCAGGCATAGGCAGACATATTCACTACTGTGTGTGTATTTTCCTTGACAACCAACACACACACACACACACACACACACACACACACACACACACACACACACACACACACACACACACACTACAGGGTATATTACCCCTGTACTAAAAGGGATTGCACAATTTGATGCAATGTGTATATCACATGATGTGTACATAACACCTGACAATACCAGCCACTGGTAGACTGGTATTAACCAAACAAACCAGCCCAAGTGATCTGATGCAATACATTCTGTTTCTGTTTAATGCTGTAGTAAATATATAATGATATTATAATATAATATGTTGAACTACTGAATACAAAAACCCTTTTTCACAGTAGAGAATTAGACCAGCTCTTAGCCACCTACTTGAAGTTGTCCCCAACAGATTGCCTTGGAAAACAAATCAGAAATGGCTGTAGTCGGAGAAAGGTAACTACACTATTAGCAACAGGATACATGTTTGTAGAGCAGTGTAACTCTACGTATTAGTTAAACCATGGCTCTTCGTGGTGTCCGTCATTTATCACACGAGCGAAGCGAGTGTGACAAATGACGCGACACCACGAAGACTTCGGAAGTGCCATGGTTTAACTTACTTAGCTAATGTTTTCCCACGGATTGGCGCGGGAGGTGCGTATAGCGAGTAAACAGCTGCAGTTGGCTGCTGTACTTGAGATCCTAGAGATAGACGAACGTAGCTTTTACCGAGAATTCTACCAGTAAACTACTGATGGTTTGCGTCGTCTCTAGACTTAGGACCACCGAATACGGAGTAGGCACCCTCTGAGACCAGGGCGACTCTATGCCTAAACACTGAATCGATCGAAAAGGAGTTGGAAAGGCCGCTGAAGAGACATCGAAGCCGAGCGAAGAGAAGCAGTTTCGAATTCGTTCGATCGATTTCCCAAATTCGCTCAGCTGTAGTTTGGCTCTGTACAATTGTAAAATCCGCCATTTGGCAGCGTCAATTTTTAGCGGATATCGCTACGCGATGGAAACTTTTGGTTTGCAAAGCCTGTCAATCATACCTAACACTTTACTCGCCTGCACTACTGTAACAGCATTCTCACTAATGTTGTCTGCTTTATGAGACAAGGGTCTGTGCAAAACGTCAATGTGCACGCTTTTTAGCTCAAAAAGACTGATTTTGCCAGGCTTTGTAGTGTGCAAGACCACCTTTCAGTCAGGTGTGTGAAGTTGGACTAGAGTATTTAAATAATAAGACGATTGAAAACACGTACAAAGAATTTCAAAGCAATGTCATTCATGCAATGAGGAGCTGCATGTATGGTCCATTGTCCTTGCTCTTCAGGTAGAAGCTAAACAGCCAGTTGGTCTCATGATTATTGTTTGTCACTTAGCTATGGCTGTAATCACTGTCCTCCTAAGGTCACATTTATCACATCGTTTAATCCATAACACACTACTCCAATTTATATTACACTACTCCAATTTATATCACATTGAATCTTATGGTATACAGTGTATAACAAATGGGAATAACCATGGTAACATTAGCTAATGTTAAGTTATACGTAGTAAATCCCAAGATTAAGAAATCCAACAGGGATAGGGGAGGGGCAATGACATCCCTAGGAAAACAAGGTGCTGGGGAGCTCTTGACCATACTAAATGAAGCCCTGGCAAGTAGAGGATAAGTACCCTTCCTCAATTTATGTCACTGCACAAGCACTTGACCAAACTTTCTTGTAGATCTACATTCTTTGGCAGTGTCTGTGAAACTGGCATGCTGTATACCTGCACACATGTGTGGTGATGTGTGTGCTATTGTGTGTACGTACATTGTTTGTGTGTGCGTGTGTGTGTGCGTGCGTGTGTGTGTGTGTATGTGTGTGTGTGTGTGTGTGTGTGTGTGTGTGTGTGTGTGTGTGTGTGTGTGTGTGTGTGTGTGTGTGTGTGTGTGTGTGTGTGTGTGTGTGTGCATTAAAATAGCCACTACAACGTACAGTATTTCCCATTCTACAGATGGATGGAGCGAATCATGGAAGGGGGAGCTCAGGTAATGGGGGTACTTGCTGGTCGAGGACGGTTTATAACTGTAGATGAAGTCACTGAGCAGAGACAAGAAATGATGCAGGCTCTTCAGGAACAAGCTGAAGAGATTGAAGGGGAGTTGAATGGACATCGAGAGCAGCAAGACGATATAAATGCTGGAGTAGCCATTCACTTGAATGAGCTAGATGCCACAAACAGAAGGATGCAGGAGAGTCAAAACAACCAGGAAAGACGTCTGGGAGATCAGGAAGCTTCACTGGCTAGAATGGAAGGACATCTAGACAACCAGGGAAGACGTCTAGACAATCAAGAAGTACGTCTGGGTGATCAAGAAAGGCGTCTGGACAATCAGGAAGCACATCTAAACAATCAAGAAGGTATGCTGGCTGGGATAGAAGGGCGTCTAGACAACCAGGAAGGATGTCTGGGTGATCAGAATAGATGTCTAGAGAACCAGGATGAGCGTCTAAACAACCAGGAAGGGCGTCTAGACAATCAGGAAGAACGTCTGGATAATCAGGAAGCTACATTGGCTAGGGTGGAAGGACGTCTAGACAACCAAGAAGAGCATCTGGATAATCAGGGCGTGCGTCTTAACAATCAAGAAGCCACACTGACTACAGTGGAACACCGTCTCGATAACTATGAAAGACAACTGGACATTGAAGAAGGGCGGCTAAACAGCCAAGAAGGGTGCATAAACAACCAGGAAGGACGTCTGGTCAACCAGGAAGGACGTCTGGATAATCAGGAAACTACATTGGTTAGGGTTGAAGAACGTCTAGACAATCAGGAAGGTAGACTGACTACAGAGGAAGAACGCCTCACCAATCAGGAAGAACGTCTCAATAACCAGGAAGGACGTATGAATGAACAGACAGATTTGCTGTCAGGGGTGGAAGGACGTCTAGACAGCCAGGAAGGGCGTCTAGACAATCACGAAGGGCGTCTAGTTGATCAGGAGGGACGTCTGGATAACCAGGAGGCTACAGCTATCGCAATAGCAGGACGTGTGGACAACCAGGAAGAAGGACTGTGCAAAATGCAAAGATGCGCAGATAGTTACGAGGGTCGACTGACAAGAGTGGAAACTGCCACCGAAGAAGAAATACAGCAGATAAAAGACGACATCAACAGACACAGGAAAAGATCTGCAGACATGTATGCTGAAGACAAGCACAGACAAGCCAAGCGCATCCAGACCAACACAGTTGCACTTCAAGTGGTGTATCATGAACTAAGGGTTTTGAGGAGAAGAGTTGCCGAGAAGGAGAAAAGGAGCTATTCTAAAAGATTTACAAACTTCCTAAGATCTTGGTGGTTGTATTTCATCCCCTACGGAGCCCTCCGCATTGAGGGACGGTACAGAGACGAGGAGGACAGCAGTGATGATGAAGACATGGACTGCATTGGTGCAGCATAGGAGGGCACTTCAGCAACACAACTATTTCTTACTATATACATGTGCATACATGTACACACACACACACACACACACACACACACACACACACACACACACACACACACACACACACACAATGCTGTGTACAGTTTAGTACAGTACATATATTGTCAGAGCAGCTCTAGAAAAGGCACATATTATTTGCAACTTGTGTATTCACACACACATACCTGTTTTGTATTGGAATATCAATGATTGATTCAAATGTTCATTTATTGACACTGTAAACACAGGATTGACACAGAAGGAATGTACGGAGCCTCTATAATCTGACACTCTGCTAGTAACATATAAACAAGGCTCGGATTGTAGAGGCCACAACAAAAGATGATTAGATTAGAGAAGAGAATAGCTGGATAAACTTGTTTATAAGGTGTTAGATTGCAGAGGTTCAACTGCCTGTACATGAACAACAACACTGTAGGTACATGAACAACAACACTGTAGGTACATGAACAACAACACTGTAGGTACATGAACAACAACACTGTAGGTACATGAACAACAACACTGTAGGTACATGAACAACAACACTGTAGGTACATGAACAACAACACTGTTAGTACATAAACAACAACACTGTTAGTACATAAACAACAACACTGCAGGTACATAAACAACAACACTGTAGGTACATAAACAACAACACTGTTAGTACATAAACAACAACACTGCAGGTACATAAACAACAACACTGTAGGTACATAAACAACAACACTGCAGGTACATAAACAACAACACTGTTAGTACATAAACAACAACACTGCAGGTACATAAACAACAACTCTGTAGGTACATAAACAACAACACTGCAGGCGATGTCCTCCAGCCAGTCTGGTCTGCCACTCATGTGAAGGAGTCATCTCCATCCTGGGCACAAACATGCAGGGACAGACACAGAGCTTGCGCTATGTTCACTGATGAGTGTGCTGTATTCTTACATGATGGTTGCTCATGCCAAATGTTCTGATGTCACAACAAATAGTATCCGTAAATTCACTTTCTGTGACTATTTGAGAATCAGATGCATGGAATTTTAACCTTCGAAACAGTCTTCAAGTCAGGTCTTGCTACATAATATCAAGTCAGGTCGTGCTATATAATATCATGTAGAACTAGTGCAGCAAAAATTTAGAGTTTTGCACAAACTGGGGTTCAAGTGAACACCATGAGCCTCACAAATTTACCACTGACCACTTGTACTACAAATCTACCACTGACCACTTGTACTACAAATCTACCACTGACCACTTGTACTACAAATCTACCACTGACCACTTGTACTACAAATCTACCACTGACCACTTGTACTACAAATCTACCACTGACCACTTGTACTTGAGAAATATCGCCACAACATGTATACATCACTCCAACCACGCCACCACAGCACCACAAAACCACACCCACTGAAGCACCACACCCACCGCAGCACCACACCCACCACAACACCTATCCTCATATACATCGTGATGTCATACACTGAGAAAAGGAGGCAAAATAGTGGTCTGGGGTACACAAAACTATGTAACACCACACCCACCATACATAGATCACATCCACCACACACACACACACACACACACACACACACACACACACACACACACACACACACACACACACACACACATCCAAGCACCAGCAAGAGATGAAGTTTAACTCTTATTATTGTGGCATTGGATAGAACAGTCCAACAAATGCTAAAAATCACATAAAATGCACACAGTCGACGAGACTGGGTATTGCCTTCTGCCCACGTGTAGCTATGGATGTGAGATAGTTCAATCAAAATATTGGCAGCTCCAGCAAAACAATGACTACATGCATGTAAAAAAACATTTTTGTAAACACGGAGATAATACGTAAACTTTTGCTAGAAGATCTGATCAACCAGGACAAGTACAGGATCATGAGAATGGGGTAAAGTGCTTAATTATACGCAACTCAGTAGTATTCGCCACCCTTCACGTGTGAGGACAAAAAAAGGATGATTAATGTCAGTTGCGGATGCGTGATTTAGCCCATGACTGTGAATACACTGGATTCCAACACATTTGACTACATTAAGAACAAGGGAACTTACAAACGAAATGAGGCACTTCTCGGTCATCGATTCGGGACACTTCAAGCAACCGCCATTTTTCTTTGTATCACGTGAGCAGTATACACGTGACTTTGCAGGAGAGTAAAATTATTGATGTTTGTGGATGTGCTTATCAATATTATGTAATTCTAATCTAGTATACTACTCCACGCTGGCTGGTCAG
>CAUJGJ010000313.1:5952478-5962478 GCA_963170055.1 Halisarca cf. caerulea | reverse complement strand
CACACACCTCATAGCACTCCACACACCTCATAGCACTACACACACCTCATAGCACTCCACACACCTCATAGCACTACACACCTCATAGCACTACACACACCTCATAGCACTCCACACACCTCATAGCACTCCACACACCTCATAGCACTCCACACACCTCATAGCACTCCACACACCTCATAGCACTACACACCTCATGGCACTCCACACACCTCATAGCACTACACACCTCATAGCACTCCACACACCTCATAGCACTCCACACACCTCATAGCACTCCACACACCTCATAGCACTCCACACACCTCATAGCACTCCACACACCTCATAGCACTCCACACACCTCATAGCACTCCACACACCTCATGGCACTCCACACACCTCATAGCACTCAACACACGCATAGCATAATATCCAAAGTAACACATAAACAATGTAACAGCCATTATTTGTTTAATTCAACTTAATACATACTTGTATGTACTATCTGCATGTATGCACGTCAACCCCTATAATAATTGAATAGTGATGAGACATTTTCACCTGATTGATGCTCCGCCCACGTCCATGAATGAAGGACATGGAATGTGATCACATCACAAGTAATACAAAATGAATATATTGCAGATCCAGTTCCTCATACCCAGGAAAGCAGACAAACACACACACATACACACATGCATGCACACACGTGCACACCCACACTCCCACATCTGTACCCACACACACACACACACACACACGCACACAGAACCCATGCACACCCACCTCCCCGCCCCCACACACACACATGTAGACAGACATATTCTGTATGTAGTATGATAATTATTACAGTATATACACATTATCTCTACATACCATACACCACCACACCAGGTGTATTCTGGGTATATGTACAGGGATTGTGCAATCCAATGCAGTGATGTGTGCATAATATTATTGTAAAACTAAACATTCAGCTAGGATCGAGACTTGATAGTGAAGTATAGGGGTACATCTGTACATTGGAATAGGTATCTTACGATCAGTTACAATACATGTATGAGTCTACTCAGAACACACAATACCAGACCAACTACATATTAGACTCGAACAAGAGGCAGCAAGCTAGACAAATTCTGCTTATGCAACAGATAATCAATTTTCGAATTTACAAATCAGAAAATTCGAATCAAAATTACAAAAGTAACAATAAATGTGGATGTAAAATATCATGTAAATTTCAAATAAGAGCTACGTATAAGGAACAGTTCAGGTCCAACCAAAACAGCATCCATCTTTTACCCTCAAACTTGTAGCCTGAACTGCAGCCGCAATTGGATATCTGTAAAAAAGAATAACAACGACTCACTTACGATCACACAAGAGTATCAGGTGACAGATTTACCTCCTCCAGATATCTGCTCATGAAGCAATCAGTAATTTGCTTTGCAAAATCACTAAAATCATCACACAGTCATTGATCATACGAGCTACTTCCTACAATGCGAAGAACAGAACAGGTAAAGAAGTCCAACCAACAAAACACATTTGCATGGACTTGAACACAGACATTCCTATAGATGACGGAGGACATTGTCTGAGGTTTCTCTACAGATCCACTGCTGTGGCTGTGGAAAGTCATACATTGAAGAGAATGGTAGACCATTGGCAGTGAGGATTAAGGACCACCAAGGTGCAGTGAGTAGTGAAGATCTGAGGAAAGCCAATGTTGTATGTACTTGAGAGAGGCATAGCATTGATTGGAAGAATGCCAGAATCATCGACAGGAGCATAACTGTATGGAACAGAAGACAGACAACACAAGACAGGTGAACAATTTCTAATTTGTCAACACTGAATCACAGCATCAAAACACAAGACACAGCCTTCCTCCTTCTCCCTCCACTGTAGGCAGATCCTGTGAGCAGTCCTTTTACTGATGTCAACAGTTTCTAAAATGGCCTCAAGAGAACTACAAGAACATTGAGCCTAGAACAGATGCATCCAATGTGGATGTCAACACACACACCACACACATCCAATGTGGATGTCAACACACACAGCACACACATCCAATGTGGATGTCAACACACACAGCTCAGGTTACAGGGAACACTTGTTACTTCCAATGACGGATAATAACGAATACTACAAACTCAGATGAGGGTGGGGAGGAGGGTGGGGAGGAGGGTGGAGATGAGGGCTGGAAGGTCGGGAGGAGGGTGGAGATGAGGGCTGGAAGGTGGGAAGGAGGGTGGAGATGAGGGCTGGAAGGTGGAAAGGAGGGTGGAGATGAGGGCTGGTGGAGAGGAGTTGTTAACTACAGCGGAATGTGATTGCCACACACTTGCCTTCAGCATGGTCTTCTCTCCTTTGTACCTCTCTCTGCCACACATGTCACAGCATATGTGCCCAGGGCATCTGATGAGGACGGGGAGGTACTTCATGCCCCAAAAAATGATTCGCCTCACAACTCATTTTCTACTTGTGGGAGGTATCAAGTCAAGATGGACTTTCTAAGCCATGAAATGAAGGTGGCGAGGTGAGGAGGCGCGAGGTGAGCAGTTATATATATTACCATATAATTATCAAACCCTAATATTAGTCTCTCATTGCCCAGTTGAGGGCCATCAACAACAATAAAGTAAGTGTTTACTGCATGAAAACGGTGGGTGAACCCACACTGCTTTACCGGAAGCATATTTGCCAAGACGTGAGGTATGTAACAATGAATGTGTGTCCATATGCAGTGACCAGTTCCCCTTGCTTAGCAGCTGTCATGTATACATTTGTAGCATATTTTGTGGACAGCCACTCACCCCCATTTTTTATGATGACGACCCAATGACATCAGCATTAAAATTATTTATTCTGCCCATAAACCTTTTGCCCAGTAGATGTTCACAGGATAACAATATACTAAGATAAATACGAAGATATCAGTTCCCCTTCTCAGACTCATGCAGTCCAGTCTAGACTGGTACCATCACTCATTACGAGTTCATCTGCACTAGTCGTCATCACTGAAGGGGAGCTACATTGGGATGTGGGGATTACCACATCCCAATAATTAAGAAGTGAATGGATAAGAAGAGATAATAAAGAAGTGGATTAATTGGAGCAACGCACAGCAGCAAAGTTTGATAAGGTACGCAGGCTAATGGCTAACCCAGTATCAAGAAATATAATTCTTATTCTTATTTATTATTATTACTATTCTAATAATATTATACTTTGCAATAATACAAGGAGAACTGTAGTATGCTCGGCGGATTACTTTTGTATGATGGCTTTTTCATTGCAAGTCGCGCAACACCCCATTTCTGAGAAGGTACTGTATATATGCAAAACTCAAGCATGAAACCTGCATATACCGATTATAAATCTACATGCCAACATAGACAAAGGGCACGTGCATCCTTGCAGTAGGTTTTCGGACTCGGTAGTGCAAAAGTGCATCGCACTTTTTGGTGAAAATACACGAGCCTGGTCCAGAGGGTGAGTACAGTATAGAGTGCAATGAGCTATACTGAGCCTTTTTCAAGTGCGTATATTCTATTGTTTTAAATTAGCAGGTCTAGAAGATTACATATATATTTTTCTCTTTCTCGCAAAACCATTCGCAATCTTCGAAAACCTGACAAGCCAGCCCTGCAAGAGCTAATTGTGAAGCAGTAAATTGGAAAGTAATTATATGTATAAAATTATTTTTTATCACCCGAAAAAAATTCATTACGAAAGATTATTATTAATACTAGATGTGGATTTACTAATGAAACTAGAGATTTTTTACCAGAGAGTAACCATGATTATATAATAAGTAGAAAAAATAAAAATTATTGGCCAAGAAGATGTAACATCATTAATTGTCAAAGATTTCGGAACATTTACAAGAAGAGCTATTTAGTGGTATGTCCAATTTGCCAATACAACACACCTCCTATGCAGTATCTTTAGAATTAAAACTACACCTATTATAATAGATTAATTATATAGTAACCAAACCTAAGCAACCTCCTCAGAGGACCAGACAATTGAGGTGTGTTTTTACAGAAACCACTGAAAGGGGAATCCGCCAAGCTTTGCAGCTTCACAAAGGAAGAGTTCGTTAGTGTGTGTTGGGGGGGGGGGGGGGGGGGCAAGAGGTGAAAACCTCTTATCCCTCACACGCACCGGCAAAATACTCCTGCTAAAGCAGCTGAAGCTGTTAAAGATTACAGACGTGAAGGTGAACTTTGTGAATACATACACTCCAAAGCAAAGCGTGTACATAACTGCATCCACATATCCATAATATGTGCACTTCAAAGTTGGGGAAAGGGCCTAAGAAGACACTCAGGAAGTACATTTAGAGGGGAAATCTTATGAGGTTCGGATGTCCGATGTTGATTCACGGTTATTTACAAAGAAATCTAGTGACGGAATCTTGAAGAAATTGTCTCTCTGCCTTCCAGTCACTGTAGGACCACTTTCTAAAGAAGTACCATCATCGTGGATGAACAAAGCCAACGAAAAAGTGCAAGCTATATGCTTTAGAAAAGCAAAACGTGGTCCGTACCAAATGCAATCACTGCCTGCTAAAAAGACAACTTTGCATCGACCAATAGTCATAGAGAGCCAATGCTGGCTGAATTAGAGAGCACTGGAGCAGAAAAGTGCTAAATTGAATCCAAATACAATATTAGCTGAGTCTACCTTTAGCACTGTCTATATTAATTATTATTCATTGACTAATT
This sequence comes from Halisarca cf. caerulea, assembly GCA_963170055.1. NCBI lineage: Eukaryota > Metazoa > Porifera > Demospongiae > Chondrillida > Halisarcidae > Halisarca > Halisarca cf. caerulea. The sequence goes on along the minus strand of CAUJGJ010000313.1, from coordinate 5,957,760 downwards.
ATACTAAGATAAATACGAAGATATCAGTTCCCCTTCTCAGACTCATGCAGTCCAGTCTAGACTGGTACCATCACTCATTATGAGTTCATCTGCACTAGTCGTCATCACTGAAGGGGAGCTACATTGGGATGTGGGGATTACCACATCCCAATAATTAAGAAGTGTAAGAAGTGGATTAATTATAGAATATTAATATTAATCCAATTATAGAATATTAATATTAATTCTAACTCGTTTTCTACTTGTGAGAGGTATCAACTCACAGGTCCTCTAGCCACTGCCTACAGCAAGTGACTGGACCGTTTCCCCCCCATGTAGATAATATATGCAGCTACAAATAATGTTGATTGAACTCCGAAAAATTAAGCCAAGGACAAAAAGGAAGTCCTTTATTTGCTGAACAAGGAGGGCAGGACTGACAAGGTCAAAACTGTACTTTTCCTCGAAACTAACTGCTGCAACTTGTCAGAAGCTGACAACCCTGTCCTCCATTATGCTTTCTTGTTATAGTTGAAGGATTGAGCATCATCAACAAGGTCTTGTTCACTGGGGAAGCCAACAACAGGGGCAGATCCAACAGATATGGAAGTTGCCGAAGTTCAACTACACATGGTATATAAACCCTTTATCGATTGTAGACCAAAAAGTGTTTCTTTACTTCAATTGTTATTTAACAGTTCAGCAGTCTGATCTGCCAATGATCAAGAGCTTCAACAGTGGAGCACTAAACTGCAAGAACAAATACAAATGCACCAGGTGAGTTGGGCCACCTGAAGAAGACACTCCGGAAATTGAATATTGGAACAGCAACAATTTGCCAATACAACACACCTCCTATGCAGTATCTTCCCAATACAACACACCTCCTATGCAGTATCTTCCCAATACAACACATCTCCTATGCAGATCTTCAGAATAGTATGTCATGCACTTAATGACATGCAATAATTGCATACTGTTTTGTTGCTGTGTTTTTTGAAATGCTACGGAGTATAATTGATGCTCACATATTTATTTGGGAAATCAAGAACGTTGGAAAACTCAAGAAAATTTCAAGGAGCAGCGTTTTTGAAAATGGTATGCATCAATAACAATATTAATGTGTGTCCTTATGTAGTGACCACTACCTTTCCTTGTGTAGCAATTGTCATGTGCTCATTAAATTTTGTAGCATATGTTATGGAATTAAAGTGAGTGTTTTCATACCAGTGCCATCTCAGTCCAATATGGACTGTGCTCCTTGAATCCAGATGCCTCAATGACAAGAAAAAGTGGAGCTGGCCATGGACAATGGGTTCCGGTAAGTATGTACATGCACACATTTCCAGAGACCACATGTCATTGAATCTTTATATTCAAAGGACATCGAACAGGAGAGCAATCCTGAGCTCGAGGGCTGTACCGCTATGCGCATGCTGTTGAAATGGTATGACGAATTGACGTATACTTATTATTGTTCAATACACTTGTATGTTGTTGCAATATTATACTGATTGCTATGTTATGTATATTATTGTATCCACTTTCAGGTTCTCCGAACAATGCGAACAGGCTGTAGGGTGGACCACAGGGATGTGGTTGCCCTGTGCATGGCAGATGAGGCTCTCTTTAGCCATCTCACAGAGACCCCAACTGCCATCAAGGCTGCCATCCAGAGCAGTGGTATGGGTGATTGCTGCACCCCCTGAAGCAACGCACAGAAGCAAAGTTTGATAAGAGAATGGCAAAAGACTTTCAAATAATAGGAGAACTGTATCTGAAGGAAGGGCAATACAATGCACAGCAGCAAAAGCTCCATAATGGCAAAAGACTTTGAAATAATAGGAGAAATCTAGTATTCTCATCAGATAGTCTTTACAGATCTAAAAGATGTGGAACTGCATCTGAAGGAAGGGCGATGCCCCCCTGGAGCAACAAAGAGCAGCAAAGTTTGCTAAGGACAAAAGACTATGAAATAATAGGAGAACTCTACTACACTCGGCAGATATATCTTGACAGATCTAACAGACGTGGAAATGCCATCTGAAGGAAGGATGATACCCCCTGGAGCAACATACAGCAGCAAAAGTTCCATAAGAAGGGCAAACGACTTTGAAATAATAGAATGAGAACGTCAACTCTACCATACTCGGCAGATAGTCTTGACAGATCTAACAGACGTGGAAGTGGATGTGAAGGAAGGGTGATACCCCCCTGGAGCAATGCACAGCAGCAAAGTTTGATAAGAGAATGGCAAAAGACTTTGTAATAATAGGAGAACTCTAGTATATTCGTCCATCTTGACATATATTATTATATGGATACATGCAGTTGTTCTATTTCTTCTGAATTCTCACTTATCTTAGGAACTGCCATGCCGCCTTGCTGGAGACAAACATGTCTATCTTGACCAAGACAGGAATGACCTCTTCAACAGTGAACCGGCAAAATCCACTGTCAAGAAGACTCCGCCCACAGTTGCCGGTAAACCAAGAAAGGAAGAGGAAGAGGAGGTGACTAGAAAGAACCAGAAGTGAAGCCCAAATGGGAAGTTAAACCCAAACAGGAAGTAAAGCCCAAACAGGAAGTGAAACCCAAACAGGAAGTGAAACCCAAACAGGAAGTGAAACCCAAACAGGAAGTTAATGCAGTACCTAAGCAGGGCCCAGCTGTGTCCACCAAACCAAAGGCATCAACCAAAGCAGCTGGTAAGGATGATGTGAGTGACTTATTTGATGAAGTTCCAGATAAGAAGAGCCCACCTCCTGTCCGCGGTAAATCATGCACCAAAGGCACAAACATCACTGTCAGATGATCTGGACGAACTCTTGGATGACACACCCACTTCACTGGCAAGGAAGAAGCCTGTGGGTGGTGTGGCATTGTTTCCCTCCTGGAGCAACGCACAGCAGCAAAGTTAGATAAGAGAATGGCAAAAGACTTTGCAATAATCGAAGAACTCTAGTATTCTCGTCAGTCAATCTTAACAGATCTAACAAACGTGGAAATGTATCTGAAGGAAGGGTGACACCCCCTGGAGCAATGCACAGCAGCAAAAGTTCCATAATAAGGTCAAAAGACTTTGCAATAATAGAAGGAGAACTCTACCACACTCAGCAGACAGTCTTGACAGATCTAACAGACGTGGAAGTGGATGTGAAGGAAGGGTGATACCCCCCTGGAGCAATGCACAGCAGCAAAGTTTGATAAGAGAATGGCAAAAGACTTTGTAATAATAGGAGAACTCTAGTATATTCGTCCATCTTGACATATATTATTATATGGATACATGCAGTTGTTCTATTTCTTCTGAATTCTCACTTATCTTAGGAACTGCCATGCCGCCTTGCTGGAGACAAACATGTCTATCTTGACAATGCAGCTTATATATTATAAGCAATATATTTTCCCAACGTTGAAAAAGCAAATAAACCCACAAAACAATACAAAACCACTTAACACAAAACCGCACACAACCACACAAAACAGATGGACAATATCTAATCAATCAAAAAGCAAGACACTCACTTCAGTAACAGGCCCTCACCTTAGTCCCTGCTGGAGATACGTCCACACACACACACCACATCTCATGACACCGCATCCGTCCACACACACACCACATCTCATGACACCGCATCCGTCGCTGTATCCGCCGATAACTATAAAGGATGTCAAGATAGAAATGCAAGTACATTCAAATACAGCTATAGCGATAGAGCAGCAGGGGATAGATACTATAGGCCTACATTAAAACTCACCATGCGTATTCCACATCTGCAAGATACTTCTCTCGGTAACTTGTGACTAAAGAACGTATAAATTCGCACTCTCAGTAACTAAAGAACATATAAAAATATGTACTGGCTACACTTGAAGTAATGCTTGCAGTAAGTACGAATCACTGTGCACGCCCAGCAAGGCAAACTAACCTCCTTCTGCCTGCCGGCAGATTGGGGAGAACATCTACCGAGTCCCGTCGGCTTCCCTTCCAGACCGTCCGGTAAGCGCACATGCTCAGAATAAATTTGCAAAGCTACCCGACGAGCGCGGGACGCCAGCTTTTATGCGAAGCTATGCTGTGTATGACGTTGATGTTCGTTGACCTCGCACGTGACTAGAACTCGTTGCATAGCGACAGTCATCTCCTAGCGACGGATTCTCATATATACGTCACAGTAGTCCATCTGGGTGGACAAACGTCACAGCAGTCTTAGCTGCAGCTGGCCATGGCACTTCACAATCTGGCCATACTATGCATACAATGTAAGCACTCTACAATTGCACATTAATGCCACTACAACCAACCACAGCCTACAAGGTGGTCCACCCACACCGGCTATCTGCAACCTCCAGTGCAGTGACATGGGTAGTGTTGGCTGATGCATGGATGCTCTGGTGACATCTTAGACCGTAGATGAATGTAGATCAGAGCAGTGAGAGGGTAGATCAAACATCTTTGCACATTGAATCATGACATAACAATGATATTTAATTACACCATAAAGATAATATCCTGACGTGAAACACAGTCAATATCGAAATCTACTGCTAAGCTCAGGGAGGGTAGGAGTGGTCTGGTGTACAGGGAGGGTGGGTGGTCTGGTGTACAGGGAGGGTGGGGGGTCTGGTGTACAGGGAGGGTAAGGGGGGTCTGGTGTACAGGGAGGGTAGGGGGGGTCTGGTGTACAGGGAGGGTGGGGGGTCTGGTGTACAGGGAGGGTAGGGGAGGCCTGGTGTACAGGGAGGGTGGGGGGTCTGGTGTACAGGGAGGGTAGGGGGGTCTGGTGTACAGGGAGGATAGGGGTGGTCTGGTGTACAGGGAGGGTGGGGGGTCTGGTGTACAGGGAGGGTAGGGGGGTCTGGTGTACAGGGAGGGTAGGAGTGGTCTGGTGTACAGGGAGGGTAGGAGTGGTCTGGTGTACAGGGAGGGTAGGAGTGGTCACTGAATGCATCCCTACCAGTAATTGCATCACTGAATGCATCCCTACCAGTAATTGCAGGCAACAGTTGAAAACGAATTGCTTCCTCAAGTGGGGTGAATAAATCACCAATGTTAGAAATTGTTCTGGCAAGGTAAGACCATTTGTTGATAAGACTATGGCGAAGAGCTGCAAAAGCTGCATGTGGTTGGCTACGGGCTATATCAGTCAATATAATATCTTCATCGACCCATTTCTTTACCTTGTCAGACACAAATTTTTCAACAAAGGTGGATGATCCTAAGGCGGCACCCAGGTGACACTGGCCTTGGGTGGTGATTTGAACATTGGAACCGGCAAAGATGCGCTTTGCTTCATCAA
>CAUJGJ010000313.1:5924978-5942478 GCA_963170055.1 Halisarca cf. caerulea | reverse complement strand
TTGGTCCACATATTCATGCATCGTCCAGCTTCATGATTTAGTTGTGCCTTTTGTGTTGGACTATTTACCTCAAATTATGTGATAAAAGTCAAAAATCATGTTTAACCTTGCTAATGTGATGGTTGATATCAGGTTGTGAAGTGGAATTCTAAAACAGAATCAAGCAATTCTAAAACAGAAATTTGCATTTCTTGAACCCAAAGTGGAATTATGCATTTTTTGAAGTGAAAAATGTATTCCCTCTATATGGAGGTTCTACCCTGCAAAGGAGCTGAGGCTTAGGGGTTAGAGTTGAACCACAGGAGCTGAGGCTTAGGGGTTAGAGTTGAACCACAGGAGCTGCGGCTTAGGGGTTAGAGTTGAACCAAAGAATCACAAACAAGGTACAATCCACAGCCCAGCATGAAGGGTGGGCTCTAAATGGAGAATTCCCAGTGACAGCAGTCAAGGATAGCATACCAAGCACAAACTGTCCCAAATGAAATGGATACACACGTACATGTACATAAATACATACACACATACATGGATGCAACACCCAACCAATGTACGTACGTATGTGCATGCATACATATGTATATATGAACTATACACAGACACAGCTCCACATGACCTCACACATCCTGCCTGTCTAGTGTGTGTCACTTACAGCCTGTCTAGTGTGTGTCCCTCACAGCCTGTCTAGTGTGTGTCCCTCACAGCCTGTCTAGTGTGTGTCACTCACAGCCTGTCTAGTGTGTGCCACTCACAGCCTGTCTAGTGTGTGTCACTCACAGCCTGTCTAGTGTGTGTCCCTCACAGCCTGTCTAGTGTGTGCCACTCACAGCCTGTCTAGTGTGTGTCACTCACAGCCTGTCTAGTGTGTGTCATTCACAGCCTGTCTAGTGTGTGTCACTCACAGCCTGTCTAGTGTGTGCCACTCACAGCCTGTCTAGTGTGTGCCACTCACAATGCTGTTACTGACGGCTTCTTAGCCTTCCCAGCCACACGACGACGTGTACCACCTCTTGGTATTCCCTTTCCTATCGGTAGGGACTTGGTCTGAGTTGCTCCTTCTACAGTGTCGTCTTCCTCATCTGATGGTGTACCGTTATCATTCTCACCATTCTCACCATCTTCCTCCTCCCCCCCCTCACCATCACTCTCGACCACTGGGGTAACATCATCACCAGATGCAAAGTTGGTGGGGAGGCTTTGGGTGACAGCACTCCCTGCTTTGTCTTTCTTCTGCCCAACATTTCCACCAGACTTCTGTCCCTTCTTGACCTGGTCGAAGGATCGCATTTGTCTCCCTTGTATCTTCTGCAGCCGGTGCTCCTCTTCAAGTCTTCCGTGAATGACATTAAACACATCTCCAAAATTAAACACAAGATTATACGTTTTAGCCACAAGCTCGTTCCGGTATTTGTCTCTGAATGACAGATATATTTGGTCTAGAAGACGGTCTATGAAGGACAGCTGGAGAATCTTCTGGTAGGCAACAATAAACACCAGCTCAAACTCATTGTCCAGTTTGTAGTGGAGTTTGAGCGCCTCATGCGTGTGGACAACGCCACCTCGTTCCTGTGGAAGAAGACAACGTAGTGAAACCGATGTAAGATAGGCAGACGGTTCCCCATCTCACTGTGCGGAGATGGAACACACATCTCAACAACAGAACAATCTTAACATACCTGGAGAATAACGTCCCTGATAAGGGAGTTAACGGAAGACAGGGTCGATGAGAAAGGAGTTCTTTCTAAACACCAAAGTACAAGGCCACCTTTTGTTAAGATTGCAAACAGATCCAACATTTTTTTCCTCTTGGAAGAATAGCCGCAAATCCTGTGGGTGTGTTCAGGTTCGAGTCAAACCCTCTCATTTACAAATCACGCGCCTTTTCAAAGGGGATTTCCCTGTAAGTGTTCGCTCGGATGGACGCTGGATTGGAGTGTTCGTATCTTGTTTTGGGTACGGGGAGTGCCCAGTGAAGTTAGAGTATTAGACAGGCATAAATTCCAGTATCTAGTTATTCTTCCATTATCCAGATTTCTTAAAAAGGCACAAATATGATAATTCCGTGAGTAGTTTTTTACTGGAATGCCCTTTCTTTGACATTGACGAGAAACCACACGTGGAGGAGACGTTAGAGGAGATCGTAGAACATCGCAAGAATGCCACTAAATTCAGTAAGCTGACTATCCCCTCACATTAGCTCTCTATTCTGTACATTGCATAGTGCAGTCTCACTGTCTGCTTCCTGAAATGGAGTTGGTGGAGAGGGACTAGTAGTCTTACGTGGCCATACCACCCCCTCCATGTTCTTTCGGAAACAGAAATGGAGAGTGTGTGGTCTGGCTACACGAGACTAGTTTATACAGAGTATAGTTGAGATCTAGCAACCTTTTTTTACTTTTAAATTTAGAGCGTGAGTGGGAGGAGTTTGGACAAGGACAGCTGCTGAACCAACTGTGCACCAAACTACAGGAGGACATTGAGGAGATCAAGTGAGTAATCCAGAACCAAATTATCGTCTCTGTAGCATCTGTTGCTGCATTCATTGACTGTATGTGAGCTATTGTGAAGATGACTACATGAAGGGGTAGTCAACACACCCTCCGTTTTTTTCAGGCGAATGCCTTTTACCCCTTCTCTGCACTGTAGTGAGACTGTAGTGAGACCACATGGTACTGCACATGACTGTAGTCACCACATGGTACTGCACATGACTGTAGTGAGACCACATGGTACTGCACATGACTGTAGTCACCACATGGTACTGCACATGACTGTAGTGAGACCACATGGTACTGCACATGACTGTAGTGAGACCACATGGTACTGCACATGACTGTAGTGAGACCACATGGTACTGCACATGACTGTAGTGAGACCGCATGGTACTGCACCAGTGCACAACTGCAGTGGTGTATATTGATTTTCTTCACTTTTCTCCTCTTCACAGGGACTTCATGGTAGGCGCTCACAAGATGAACGAGAAGACAACTAGTGTTAAAAGTATGATATTAGTTACATGATTATGTGCTTGTATCCAATTTCTATGTATTGCTATGTTAGACCGTTCCCGTTCCATGAGACGGAGTCAAAACGTCAACCTGATGCACCCACTCACAGTCAGTACAGTTCAGATCAGACTCCCCAAAGCCCCCACTCCTACAAGTCCTCTCTCAGTGCTGCCCAGTGCCTCTGGAGTCAACTCAAAGTCTAAGTCTCCTTTCAAAAGGAAACCGTAAGTTGATTGTGTTCGAGTCTTTCCCCTCCCCCCCCCCTCCCCTCCTGTACATGGGATGGTCCTAACAGGCTAGACTAGGTAGTGGCTATAATTTATGTGTGAAATCCTTACAATATTTTTCGTACCATACCGTAGGTGGAATTTTTCATCATATATTTTTTGGCTGATGGCCCTTGTGCGTAGTTATTGTGATTCACGTTTCAAGGATTGACATAATAACACTGACCAACCTGACAATTTCACAGGCAAAGATCATGTGTGTTTAGAGCCGCAGTCTAAAACCTCCACAATGCATGCTCCTTGGCATTTCCAGCTGCTACTTGTACTGGCATTCCCCATTCTCAATCTATCAATAGTGTAAAATTTTAACATTTACTGATAAACATCATTCTTCTCCCTCTCTCCACTCAGAGTATCCCCTCAGAAGCGTCCTCCCCAAGTCTTGTCCTCACTGTCCTCGCTTCTCTCAGCACAACCACTACTCCCTCCTTCTCCATCATCTCATGTTCTCCAACCTCCCATCAACCCATCACAACCCGGCCCCAGCACCTCACTCGCCTCTCAACCTAACAGTGCACAGCACTCACAACAGATGGAGATTGAGGTACGCATGTAAAGTGAAATGCTGAGAAATGCTTCACTCACTGTTTCACTGCACAGTACTCCCTACACTCATGTATGTGCTGGTTTGTATCTCTGCACTTATGTATGTGCTGGTTTGTATCCCTGCACTCATGTATGTGCTGGTTTGTTTGCTGGCAGCATGTCATTGAGAAGATGTTGAGTGACCAAGGTCTACACCAGAAGATAGCAGATAGCATTAACCACTGTGCGAGTGTTCAGTGAGTTCTTCTGCCTCCCAACACACACACACACACACACACACACACACACACACACACACACACACACACACACACACACACACACACACACACACATACACACACACACACACATACACACACACATACACACACACATAAACACACACACACACACACACACACACACACACACACACACACACACACACACACACACACACACACACAGAGGATGAATGTGCACGTCAGCTCCTAGTATGCTCCTTGCAGACCGGACGACAGTGATAGCTTCATACAGACTGTACTGAATCAGGTAACACAAGAGGACCCCTCACTGGGGCAGATATTTGACTCTGCTGCAACCAGTGAAGGATCTTTCACATCACAAAGTGAACAACCCACTGCTGCCGAGCTTGAGAGGAGATCCCCGCCATTAACAACACAGGCCAACATTCCCAGAAGTCACTCTCAAACTCCTTTATCTCAGGTTACACCCACTGTGACTAATAGTTTCAATTCAGGCTTGAGTATAGACTTATTTTTAGACCAATTGCACAAAAGCACGAATTGAAACTCATCAATTATTCTTACTAAATAGCTCTATTTATTGGTTATAAAGTTTGTAGACCGGTTACGTCACTACTGCAATGGTATAGGGAAATTCCATTACGTAGGCTGGTCAAGTCACATGGCCGGCACGAGTCCGTGACTGAACTGGACCTGAGAAGCTACTTTTCAGTTATAAAAGAAGCGGTTTAAGGTTTTAAGGTGGAATAAAGTCGTAGTTTGTGGCTACTTGAGGTAGGATTCTAGTTGTATTTTGCTTTAAAGAGTTTTAGTTAGGTGAAGCATTGCAATGAAGGAGCAAAGACTTGCCCAGATGTGAATCCTTCACAAAAGAACTAGAATCTTACATGTGTACGCCCTTAGTCTACCTTAGTAGCCGATGTGTGTGTGATTGTGACGTTCGGACTTTGCTAACCTTTCATTTCTCTCGTGTTTGTTTGCAGTTCGCATTGAGACATGGCTGCCCCTCCCCCTCCCCCCTCCTCCTCCTCCATTACCGGATGATGATGACGATGACGTCCTCCCGCCCGTAGAAGGAGACACACCCTCTTTGCACGAAGTGGGCGGGCTGTCAGATCAGCCCCAGTCCAGCCAACCGTCAGATGATGCCAAGCTATGGGAGAGACCGTGGACGCTGGATGAGATCAGGGAAGGCTCCAAGAAGTGGAGTCTGGCATCAGATGCTGGGGTATATGGGAATGTGTGTGTGGGGGGGGGGGGGGTTGTGTGTGTGTGTGTGTGTGTGTGTGTGTGTGTGTGTGTGTGTGTGTGTGTGTACGTATGTGTGTGCATGTGCATGCATGTATGTGTACATCTGTATAATATGCTATTCTTTACAGCTCCTCCTTTATCTGAAAGACATGTCCAAGAGACTGACTGCAAGAACACATGAGATTGATGGGCAGTTCAACGGTCTGGCTCAGGAAACAAAGGTTTGAAGGGTACTTTATGTAGAGTTTACTATTCCATAGTTTACTTGTTTCTATCATTCACACTTCTTGCACACACACACACACACACACACACACACACACACACACGCACACACACACACACACACCACACATACACACACACATACATACATACACACACACACACACCACACACACACACACACACACACACACACACACACACACACACACACACACACACACACATACACACCACAGGGTACGGATATTCGCATGAACAATGTATTCAATGACTTTATGATGCTGTCAAATATTCAGTTTGTGGAGAATGTGAGTTAATTTGGTGAGTGTAGAGTGGGGATTTTGACAGTGATAGTCAGGGTGGGGAGTGTTAGAGTAGAGTGTGTGGTCTGAGTGTGGGAGAGTTGGGAGTATGAGCACAGGGAGTGCTACCTCAGTGATGGCTAATTAGCAAGTGTTGAGGAGGTACAGCATTGACTGCTTGGCTTGTTCACCTGCAGAGAATCTATGAGGAGAACGAAGAAGACAAAGCGGAGGAAGGAGGAGAAGCGGAGCAAGATAAAGAGAAGGATAAACCAGAGGATAAGAAGGTCTTGATGGTCAACCGAGTGAAGGAAGCCCTCGAGAGGGGGTTTGATGTACTGGACAATGCCTACGAGATTGTGCAAGAGGAAGTGGTGGAGTCACCTGCTGGTGGGTGGGGTCATGTGCTGGTGGGTGGGGTTATGTGCTGGTGGGTGGGGTCATGTGCTGGTAGTTGGGGTCGTGTGCTGATGGGTGGGGTCATGTGCTGGTGGGTGGGGTCATGTGCTGGTAGGTGGGGTCGTGTTCTGGTGGGTAGTCCACCACTCCCCCATATTGTACATCAGTGGTCCATCACCCTCACCCTCATCACCTCCACTTTGTCCTCTGTCACTCTCATACATTCAAATACCATTAATTTCTGCGGTACATAATTCGTGGATTTTAGCCTTTAGTGATTTTGTATTTTTATATCCGTGGATGGCCATGTTTTGCCATTGCACAAGAGCCCCATCTAAATGTTTGTGGATGGCTTCTAATCTGCAAATACCACGAATGTTACCCCCCGTAAATACTCCCCACTCTTATACCTCCACCCTCACACTCCCCATCCTCACACTCCTACCCTCACACTCCCCATCCTCACACTCCCCATCCTCACACTCCCCATCCTCACACTCCCTATCCTCACACTCCTACCCTCACACTCCTACCTCCTCCACAGATGAGGACGAAGAAGGTGAACTAGTGGCGACCATTCGTCCTGAGCCAGTCATGCAGTTGAGGGACCCGTATGCTGAGCGGTTCTTCCCCTCAATCATTGGTACTCAGGACTTCTACCAGAGTGAGCGCCTCGGATTGGTGGAGTACATTTCAGAAGGTGAGGGAGAGCTCTGATGCGTGTTCTTAGGTAGACAATGTGTATGTGAATGTGTGGGTGTGTGCACATGGTGTAGTTTAACTAACATACAAAGTACCTGCGGCTTATGGATGGTTTGTGCAGCTTCCACACATGTTTGGCTGTCTTGTGTTTGTATTAAAGAAGTCTTACATTGTTTGGTCTGCGCTGGTGTCTTTGAAGTGACTGTTACCATTCTATTCTCCCCCATTCCTCTTTCCATTACATTACACCCCTTTGTCCTACCTCATTCTGTTGCCTCTCCTTTCCCTCCCTTCTTCCCTCACCTTCTTCCATTCCTTCATCCTGTCACCCATTTTCCCTCCCTCTTCCCCCCTCCTTTCCTCTCTCCCCCCTCCCTCCCCATCTCTCCTCCCCCCTCTCTCCCTCCCTATCTCTCCCCCACTGCCTCCCCTCTCCCTCCTTCTCCTTTTCCCCCTCTCTCTCTCCCTCCCTCCCTCTCGCTCTCCGTCCCCCCTCTCTTCCTCCCCATCTACCCCCCCCCCCCACCACTGCCTCTCTCTCTCCCTTCCTCTCTCCCTCCCTCCCCCTCTCTTCCTCCCCATCTACCCCCCACTGCCTCTCTCTCTCCCTCTTTTCCTTCCTCTCTCTTTCCCTTCCTCTTTCCCTCCTTCTCCCTATTTCCTTCTCTCCCTCCCTCCCTTCCTTCCCTGCACAATCTCCCACTCCAGAAGAGGACTACAGCGACTCAGAAGATGAATCGGAGGGTCCAGAAGAACCAGGTGGAGACCTATTTGATTCAACTGCTTCCAGTGGGTTGTCCTCCAGTAGCGAGAGTGACAGTGACAGTGACAGTGGTGCCACTAGTGATGGTGATAGTGAGCCTGCTGCTCGTAAGAAGAAAAAGCGAAAAAGCTCTGGTAGTGGAGACCTCTTTGACAGCACAGAGTCCAGCTCTGACCTCTATGAGTCTGCAGACAATGGAGAAGAGAAGAAGAGCAGAACACAGGACAAAGTGAGCCATGTTGCTACTCCCTCTCTGCTTGTTTTAGACCTGGATGGGTGTATCAGCGGTAGGTGTGTCAGCTACAGGTTCACTGTGGGTGTGCCAGCTGCAGTTCACCATGGGTGTGTCAGCTGCAGGTTCACTGTGGGTGTGTCAGCTGCAGGTTCACTGTGGGTGTGCCAGCTGCAGGTTCACTGTGGGAGTGCCAGCTGCAGGTTCACTGTGGGTGTGTCAGCTGCAGGTTCACTGTGGGTGTGTCAGGTGCAGGTTCACCATGGGTGTGCCAGCTGCAGTTCACCATGGGTGTGCCAGCTGCAGTTCACCATGGGTGTGTCAGCTGCAGGTTCACTGTGGGTGTGTCAGGTGCAGGTTCACCATGGGTGTGCCAGCTGCAGTTCACCATGGGTGTGCCAGCTGCAGTTCACCATGGGTGTGTCAGCTGCAGGTTCACTGTGGGTGTGTCAGCTGCAGGTTCACTGTGGGTGTGTCAGCTGCAGGTTCACTGTGGGTGTGTCAGTAGTGGGTGTGTCACTGTGCTGTTGTCTGTTGCTCAGCCGATGGACATCACTGCTGAACTGAACAAGAGGTTTGGTAAACCTCCTCCAGTTGACCCTGACGAGGAGGGGTCAATGGACAGCTCAGCTGTGGGTGCAGAACCTCAGCCTGAGGAACAGGAGGGGAGGAAGAGGAGCAAGTCTAAGAGCAAGAAGACAAAGAAGAAGAAAGAGAAGCAGAAAGGTGTGTGTGTGTGTGTGTGTGTGTGTGTGTGTGTGTGTGTGTGGGTGGGTGGGTGGGTGGGTGCGTATGTGTGTGTGTGTGTGTGTGTGTGTGTGTGTGTGTGTGTGTGTGTGTGTACTGATGTACTGTACGTATGTACAAGTGTGGCTCACTACCTCATGCTCCATTGAGGATTATGCTGTGCTATTTTTATCTGCTTATGTAATGTGTAATTCATGTTTCCATGGTTACTATGTACATACACTGTACGTACGTGCATTCCAATAGTTGTGTGTGTGTCTTGTTGTGAGTGTTATTTGTGTGTATATTTCTGCTAATGTGTGTGTATACGTACTCCTGTCCACTTGGGATTGTGTGTTGTGTGTGTCACACGGTCTTGTCAACTTTCAGAGAAATCCGATGCTTTGTTTGATGGTGATTCGGATGTGGAGGGAAGTGGGTTGTTTGATCGCAAGACGGGTGGGTTGTTCGATGCCTCACCAGAGCCCACCGAGGAAGACAAGGAGGAGAAACAAGAAGAGGATCTGTTTGGGAAGAAGAGAGGTGGTGGGTTGTTTGATGACAGCGGTGAGGACAGTGAGGAGGAAGTCGCCTCACCACAAGTTAAGTCAACTGCTAAGTCATCTGGTCCGAGTACCAAAGGTGGGGGAGGACTGTTTGACGACGACGATGATGATGAAGATGACTTCATGACGGAAAGTTCCAAAGTGTCTGCACCATCCAAGGAGGAACGCAAGCCAGTGGCAAGTGCGTTGTTCGATGAGGACGATGAAGGCCTTTTCGGTTCATCACCACCACAGGAGACGGCCAAACCAAAGAAGCCTGTGGGCGGAGTCTCCATGTTCGGAGGAGCAGACGTCTTAGCAGCTGTCAAGAAGAGGGTCAGTTGAGACCTCTTGTGTAGTCATGTCTTATTATGTAAACTGTGTAGGCCTTGAACCCAACATCTAGTGTACTACTGAAGGACTGAGCTATAACCATTTGAACATTGTGGAGAAATATGTAGAGATGAAACTTGTTAATCAAAAAATATTGGAACAAGGTAGGGTTGTTTGTTGCACAGAGCTGGAAGGGGCATAGAGCTAGACAGAGTTTGATTGGACTGGGTACAGTGTGCAAATTCCTACTCCCCACAGCTATAGCCCAGGATGTAGGAATTTGCAGACTGTACCCAATCCAACCATACTCTTTTCAGCCCTATGCCTGACTCGCCCTATGCCCGTCTAGCCCCTTGTATGCCTGTCTAGCCCCTTGTATGCCTGTCTAGCCCCTTGTATGCCTGTCTAGCCCCTTGTATGCCCGTCTAGCCCCTTGTATGCCTGTCTAGCCCTATGCAACAAGCAACACTACCTTGTTCCAATGATTTTCATCAATTGACAATTATTCATCCCTATGTCGTTTTCCTTTGTTTAATGGGTTTTTTAATGGTTCTTGTCCATGTACTTTTTGCTTGTAAATAATGATTTGTAGGTGGTGGTGGTGGTGGTCAACGCCGTACAACCCTGAACAGAGCGTATCCAAATCACCCACTATGAACAGTACATGCAAACATACTGGTAGCATGTGAACCTCAATGTAGCCCAAGTGTGCACACATCCACACAGTATAGCAAACCTACAGTAGGTACCTTGGGTCAGTGTTTATTGTGGAATCCACAATCATCTCTACATCCCGTTTCCATCTTACACGGATTTTATATACAAAGGTCTTCTCCATGCAATTTGACTTGACATACATTGGGGTGCTTTCAGTGACGACCTACAAGCAGATGTTTACCTTCAGACCAGCATATTCTTAAAATTTCACTGAAAAATAGCACAAAATAGTTGCCACATACAAGTACAAGACCATCTAATATGAGTTCGCCATGTTTAATATGGCGGATTGGAACCAATTGTATTATTAATATTATTCCATAACTTAACAGTCACACGATGTGTGGTGACTGAAGAACAAACGCCTAAAACACTGGTATAGCTCGGGGGTGGGCGGTGTAGCTCGGGGGTGGGCGGTGTAGCTTGGGGGTGGGCGGTGTAGCTCGGGGGTGGTGGTGTTGCTCAGGGGGTGGGCAGTGTAGCTCGAGGGGTGGGCGGTGTAGCTCGGGGGTGGGCGGTGTAGCTCGGGGGTGGGCGGTGTAGCTCGGGGGTGGGCGGTGTAGCTCGGGGGTGGGTGGTGTAGCTCAGGGGGTGGGTGGTGTAGCTTGGTGGTGGGCGGTGTAGCTCGGGGGTGGGCGGTGTAGCTCGGGAGTGGGCGGTGTAGCTTGGGGGTGGGCGGTGTAGCTCGGGGGTGGGCGGTGTAGCTCAGGGGGTGGGCGGTGTAGCTTGAGGGTGGGCAGTGTAGCTCAGGGGGTGGGCGGTGTAGCTTGAGGGTGGGCGGTGTAGCTCGGGGGTGGGCGGTGTAGCTCAGGGGGTGGGTGGTGTAGCCAGGGGGTGGGTGGTGTAGCTCAAGGGGGTTTTGGAGCTCCAAAATGTACCAGAATAGAGTTTTTAGCCAACAATATATTCAGTCCTAATGCATAAGTGGCTGTCCTTTTTTTCCTCATCATCCTACATACGAACCACTATCCATAGGGGGGGAGCTTCCACCCCCAAAACTTAAAACGACAGCGCCAGTTACTATAGAGAAGGCTGTACTTGAGTGTCAAAATCAACCTTGAATGGTCTAAAATGGCCCAAAATACCACCTTATATAAGCAATAAATTCAAGTTTTCCCCAGGGGAGCATACCCCCCACACCCCACTTATTTACCCCTACAATCCCACACATGTATCTGTACCTCCTGCCATCACTGCACTGCATGTGTTTACAGACACCTAGGATGCCGTGCACGTGTATAGTCCCTTCCAGTACTATACTTTGTTATTGCCCCACCCACCCCCCCACCCCCCGATCATTGTCGTGAAAGATACCCTGCTACGTACACAGACACAATACATGCATTGAAACTACAGGCATGTCGCACATGGCAGGCAAGTACTGCAGTACTGAAGCTCCCCTCCCAAAATTGTTCATCCTATTTTGAACCCTGATGTCCTACAACAATCAAGCACCAGTGTGTTTATGCGCTGCATTTGGTGTGTGTGTGTGTATATGTGTGTGTGTGTGTGTGTGTGTGTGTGTGTGTGTGTGTGTACTGTGTGCACTATGTGTACTGTGTGGACATGGTGTGTGTGTGTGTGTGTGTGTGTGTGTGTGTGTGTGTGTGTGTGTGTGTGTGTGTGTGTGTGTGTGTACTGTGTGGACATGGTGTGTGTGTGTGTGTGTGTGTGTGTGTGTGTGTGTGTGTATGTGTGTGTGTGTGTGTGTGTGTGTGTGTGTGTGTGTGTGTGTGTGTGTGTGTGTGTGTGTGTGTACTGGGTGTACTGGGTGTACTGGGTGTACTGTGTGTACTGTGGACATGAGGTGTTGGTGTACTGTGTGGATAATGGAATAAGTGTGCATGTAAACACCTGCACACAGAGATCTGTCACCTTACAACCAGCACTTGATGTGTGTGTGCTGATTGGATCTGTCCAGTGAGCTCTCAGGGTTTACACTTGTGTAGCCACTTCCAGTGTTCGTATGCACCTGGCTCCTCTGTCAGTAGCCTATGGCCCCATCCATTGGGTGTGGATGTGCAAGTTTTGTGTGTGCAGATGCAGCTCAGCTGCTACTGCAGCGCGGCTTTCTCAACCTCTACAGAATGAAGCATCTGAGTCTAGTGAGACCCCTCCCCCGTCACGCCCACCTCATTCTGCTGATCCGTTTGAGGACAGCGAAGATGAGCTTTTTGAAGGATCCTCCTCAAAGGAGAAGACCTCTCAACCACCTTCCTCCCTTTCCCAGCCCTCACCGAAGCCCCCCAAGCAAAGCATCCCTCCATCAACTACAAACTCTGGGCTCTTTGATGACGAGGATGATGCCTTATTTGGTCAGAGTGACACACCTTCGCCACCACCTGACCAACCCTCAAAGGAGTCACCCCAAAAGTATGATATGACGACATTCAGTGTGTGTGTGTGTGTGTGTGTGTGTGTGTGTGTGTGTGTGTGCGTGTGTGTGCGTGTGTGCGTGCGTGTGTGTGTATGTGTGTGTGTGCGCGCGTGTGCGTGCGTGCGTGCGTGCGTGCGTGCGTGCGTGTGTGTGTGTGTTTGTCAGCACTGCATGTACATCTGGAGCTGCTCATCTTATGAATGAGTCTATTGGTCTTGTAGGAAGAAGAAACCGGTTGGAGGTGTGTCCATGTTTGGGGGTGTGGATGTACTCCCTCCCCCATCTCCCCCAACGAATGAGGACACCCCCCCTCCTGCCACCAACCTGGAGCGATCCACAAAGGTTCAGAAAGAGACACCCAAAATTGAGAAGAAGGAGTTGTTCTCCAGTGGAGGAGGTGGGACTGCAGGGGACAGCGATGAGGATCTCTTCTCAGGAAAGACAAAGAAACCAGTGCAACCTACTAAGGCAGTCAAGAAGAAGGAAGATGCTCTTTTTGACGATCTCTCTGATGATGATGATCTGTTCACTGCTTCCATCTCGAAGAAGACTCAACCATCTAAAGTACTTCAACCTCCCAAACCTTCTCCTAAGGCCTCACCCAAGGTCAAACCAAAGGCAGAGCCTCCAACTTCTGCTCCATTGATGGAAGGAGATTCGGATGATGACCTCTTCTCTTCCTCCTCCAAGCCAGCACCTTCCAAACCTCCTGTGTCCTTGCCTGCAAAGAAGAAGATCGTGAAGGATGACGATGATCTCTTTGCCTCTCCCTCCCCCACCTCGGAGGACGACCTGTTTGCAACAACAAAGGAGAAGCCAGCAGCTCAGACATCCTCTGAGAAGAAGTCTCCTCCAGCTGTCCAGCCCAAGCCTACAACCACAGAGAAAGAAGAAGCAATGAAGACAAAGAAAGAGAAGGACGTCTTTGACGACGATGATGATGACCTGTTCTCTTCCAAACCAAAGACGTCTTCCAACGTTAAAAGTACTGGAGCAACCTTCGACGACCTCTTTGGAGAAGAAGAGGTTAGGAGAACAGGAGAGTCCACTCGGAACAGAGCGGTGAGTGGTGCGTGTGGTGTTTGTATTGGTGTGTATTGTACTGCATCAATGCTGTAGTGTTGATGGCAATGCTGAGCAAGTCCACGTATTCTCAATGCTGTGGGCTGTACCCGATATGGAGTTCAATGACATTTATAGGTAAATGGAGTTAACAGGACTGGGCAGGGTGGCCTAAGTGCCAGATTCAATTAGATAATCTTTCTCTTGTCATCTCATCTTACCTGACCTCTTAAACAACATCCCTAGGACAAAAGGAAGGGGGATATCAAGGGTACTCAACTGATTGATTGTGGGAGCCTTTTGGTAGCATTTCACAGGATCTCTGGCTGCATGCTCAATCTCTTGTCCAGTCACCTTTACATTGAATTCCTTCGCTCCACGTGCATGTGGGCTCTTGTAGTTGACAACATGTTAGTGCTCTTCCTGTGTTGGCATCTTCCTCTGTTGTTCATAGCTTTGTTGTTAGCAGGTACATTGCGGTGTGTGTTCACATGTTCGTCACCAGATACGTGTAGGGATTGGTTGTTAGATGTCATTTGTGTTGTACTCTCTCCAGCCTGTGGTGCCCAAGCCTGCCACTAAGCCTGCCCCTAAGCCGGCTAAAATGGAGACTGTATCTGTGGACCCCCTCGGGTTCCTCACAGGAGCTAAGCAACCAGACCTTTTGCGTAAGGAGCAGAAAATGAGTGATGATTTGTCTCCTTCATCACCAGCTCACACACCTGAGTCACCATTGAAGTCAAAGGTGTGTGTGGTGTGTGTGTGTGTGTGTGTGTGTGTGTGTGTGTGTGTGTGTGTGTGTGTGTGTGTGTTGCTTTGTCGGATACTGCCACCCTCCCTTCCTGGTGCCTCCTCCGTTAGTCCCCCGTTCAGTCACCCAAAACCACATCAAGGAAAGCAGCAAAGGGAAAAGCAAGTCATGCATATACATACTAGAAGCCATATCGTGCACCTCGTTCATATGCTTGTTGCTGCTGATGTGTTGTGTAATCTGCCTTGTGTATTGCCCAATGTTCTAAATGTGTTGCTCAATCCACCTTCTGTTGTGTTACTTTGTATGTCACACATGTAGCTTGTCCCTCCTGAATCATGTGTGCTCAATCTTGTGTGTTTCTCACTCAGTCACATTCTTTGCTGAATGGGCACCACATGTGTTTCTCTATATACCACATGTATTGCTCAATCTACCACATGTGTTTCTCAATATGCCATATGTATTGCTCAATCTACCACATGTGTTTCTCAATATGCCACATGTGTTTCTCAATATGCCACATGTATTGCTCAATCTACCACATGTGTTTCTCAATATGCCACGTATATTGCTCAATCCACCCGCATTTGTTTCTCAATATGCCACATCTATTGCTCAATCTACCACATGTGTTTCTCAATATGCCACATGTATTGCTCAATCTCCTTAGTCTGCTTTGTCCATTGACCCAAAGAGGCTCCTCCCAGGGGCTACCCATCGCCTCCAGTCGCAAGAGGACAAAGGAGTCAGTTTTGAAGAACCAATAAAAACAATTCCTCTTGAAAGCTCGACAAAGGTTTGTTGGTCTAGCTATTGGAGTGTAGCTGGAGTGAGGCTGGAGTGAGGCTGGAGTGTAGCTGGGGTGTAGATGGAGTGAGGCTGGAGTGTAGCTGGAGTGAGGCTGGAGTGAGGCTGGAGTGTAGCTGGAGTGGGGCTGGAGTGAGGCTGGAGTGTAGCTGGAGTGGGGCTAGAGTGAGGCTGGAGTGAGGCTGGAGTGAGGCTGGAGTGAGGCTGGAGTGCAGCTGGAGTGGGGCTGGAGTGAGGCTGGAGTGAGGCTGGAGTGAGGCTGGGGTGTAGATGGAGTGTAGCTGGAGTGAGGCTGGAGTGTAGATGGAGTGTAGCTGGAGTGAGGCTGGAGTGTAACTGAAGTGAGGCTGGAGTGTAGCTGGGGTGTAGCTGGAGTGTAGCTGGAGTGTAGCTGGAGTGAGGACAACATCCCGGGGACAAAAGGAAGGGGGATATTAAGGGTACTCAACTGATTAATCGTGGGAGCCTTTGTAGCGTTTTACAGGATCTCTGGCTGCATGCTCAATCTCTTGTCCAGTCACCTTTACATTGAATTCCTTCGCTCCACGTGCATGTGGGCTCTTGTAGTTGACAACATGTTAGTGCTCTTCCTGTGTTGGCATCTTCCTCTGTTGTTCATAGCTTTGTTGTTAGCAGGTACATTGCGGTGTGTGTTCACATGTTCGTCACCAGATACGTGTAGGGATTGGTTGTTAGATGTCATTTGTGTTGTACTCTCTCCAGCCTGTGGTGCCCAAGCCTGCCCCCAAGCCGGCTAAAATGGAGACCGAATCTGTGGATCCCCTCGGGTTCCTCACAGGAGCTAAGCAACCAGATCTTTTGCATAAGGAGCAGAAAATGAGTGATGATTTGTCCCCTTCATCACCAGCTCACACACCTGAGTCACCATCGAAGTCAAAGGTGTGTGTGGTGTGTGTATGTGTGGTGTGTGTGTGTGTGTGTGTGTGTGTGTGTGTGTGTGTGTGTGTGTGTATGTGTTATTTAGTGTGTGTAGCATGTGTATTGGTCTGCACACAACTTCATGGTCACTTGTATACTCGCACTTGTACACTAATGCCTGCTATGTGTATTGCTTTGTCGGATACTGCCACCCTCCCCTTCCTGGTGCCTCCTCCTCTAGTCCCCCGTTCAGTCACCCAAAACCACATCAAGGAAAGCAGCAAAGGGAAAAGCAAGTCATGCATATACATACTAGAAGCCATATCGTGCACCTCGTTCATATGCTTGTTGCTGCTGATGTGTTGTGTAATCTGCCTTGTGTATTGCCCAATGTTCTAAATGTGTTGCTCAATCCACCTTCTGTTGTGTTACTTTGTATGTCACACATGTAGCTTGTCCCTCCTGAATCATGTGTGCTCAATCTTGTGTGTTTCTCACTCAGTCACATTCTTTGCTGAATGGGCACCACATGTGTTTCTCTATATACCACATGTATTGCTCAATCTACCACATGTGTTTCTCAATATGCCACATGTGTTGCTCAATCTCCTTAGTCTGCTTTGTCCATTGACCCAAAGAGGCTCCTCCCAGGGGCTACCCATCGCCTCCAGTTGCAAGAGGACAAAGGAGTCAGTTTTGAAGAACCGATAAAAACAGCCCCTCTTGAAAGCTTGACAAAGGTTTGTTGGTCTAGCTATTGGAGTGTAGCTGGAGTGAGGCTGGAGTGTAGCTGGGGTGTAGATGGAGTGAGGCTGGAGTGAGGCTGGAGTGTAGCTGGGGTGTAGATGGAGTTAGGCTGGAGTGAGGTTGGATTGTAGCTGGGGTGTAGCTGGAGTGAGGCTGGAGTGAGGTTGGATTGAGGCTGGAGTATAGCTGGAGTGAGGCTGGATTGAGGCTGGAGTGAGGCTGGAGTGGGGCTGGAGTGGGCTGGAGTGAGGCTGGAGTGGGGCTGGAGTGAGGCTGGAGTATAGCTGGAGTGGGCTGGAGTGAGGCTGGAGTGGGGCTGGAGTGAGGCTGGAGTATAGCTGGAGTGGGCTGGAGTGAGGTTGGAGTGGGGCTGGAGTGAGGCTGGAGTGGGCTGGAGTGAGGCTGGAGTGGGCTGGAGTGAGGCTGGAGTGGGCTGGAGTGAGGCTGGGGTGTAGCTGGAGTGAGGCTGGAGTATAGCTGGAGTTAGGCTGGAGTATCGCAGGAGTGGGCTGGAGTGGGCTGGAGTGAGGCTGGAGTGGGCTGGAGTGGGCTGGAGTGAGGCTGGAGTGGGCTGGAGTGAGGCTGGGGTG
>CAUJGJ010000313.1:5909978-5919978 GCA_963170055.1 Halisarca cf. caerulea | reverse complement strand
CTCACTGTCACAGTGCCAGTGGTGCTCGCTGTCACAGTGCCAGTGGTGCTTGCTGTCACAGTGCCAGTGGTGCTCGCTGTCACAGTGCCAATGGTGCTCGCTGTCACAGTGCCAGTGGTGCTTGCTGTCGCAGTGCCAGTGGTGCTCGCTGTCACAGTGTGCCAATGGTGCTCACTGTCACAGTGTGCCAGTGGTGCTTGCTGTCACAGTGTCAATGGTGCTCGCTGTCACAGTGTCAATGGTGCTTGCTGTCACAGTGTCAATGGTGCTCGCTGTCACAGTGTCAATGGTGCTTGCTGTCGCAGTGCCAGTGGTGCTCGCTGTCACAGTGTGCCAATGGTGCTCACTGTCACAGTGTGCCAGTGGTGCTTGCTGTCACAGTGTCAATGGTGCTCGCTGTCACAGTGTCAATGGTGCTTGCTGTCACAGTGTCAATGGTGCTCGCTATCACAGTGTCAATGGTGCTTGCTGTCGCAGTGCCAGTGGTGCTCACTGTCGCAGTGCCAGTGGTGCTTGCTGTCACAGTGTGCCAATGGTGCTCGCTGTCACAGTGTGCCAATGGTGCTCACTGTCACAGTGTGCCAGTGGTGCTTGCTACCACAGTGTGGTAATGTTTCTACCTGCGTATAGTACACAGGTAGCACCTCTAGCGTCTGTAGTACTAGATGTTGTGGTGGCACATGTCTTGTCCTGTGTGCTGTATGGATCACATGGTCTTGTGTGTGCTGCAGTGAGTGGAACACAGGAGAACTGAGTGACAGAGAACTACTGGCAGTGGAGACTGTGGAGAGAGCAGCCAATGAGGCATCACCTTTTATGGTGTGTGTGTGTGTGTGTGTGTGTGTGTGTGTGTGTGTAAGTGAATGGGTATGTATTCTTTGTTACCTTGATCTTTCTCCCCACCCCCTTACACTACTCCAGGACACTGTACATCAGAAAGAGAGAGGGTTATTTGACACCTTAGTAGATGCTGTTGATCCAGTGAGTGCTTGCATTATTGCATCTTACACAAGCTTGAACAGTTGAAGTTGAAGTCATGTGACAGTGTACACACACACACACACACACACACACACACACACACATTCAAGGTACTTACAGAGTTGCCCCATCCTCTAGTGTAACACGTTGTTGGAAGTAGCAAGAACGGTTCGAGAGTTTAAATGGTTCAGTGAACGGTGAGAAAGTGCCGCACACAGCACTCGTGTCTGTCATCTGTCAGGCCTTGTATAGGGAAGCCACTGTAATCCGACACCACCATAATCCGACATTCTCTCTAATCTAACCATCTCATGAGGTACAGTCACCATATTAAAGTATACTAATTGTCACTCTTTTATCCGACAACCTCCTAGTCCAACACTTTTTTCAGGTCCCATTAAGTGTCAGATTGGAGAGGTTTCACTATATGTGACTCATGTATAGTGTCCCATCTTCACTGTGGCTGTCCCCATGTGTATTGACGTGTCCCATCTTCAGTGTGGCTGTCCCCATGTGTATTGACATGTCCCATCTCCAGTGTGGCTGTCCCCATGTGTATTGACGTGTCCCATCTTCAGTGTGGCTGTCCCCATGTGTATTGACGTGTCCCATCTTCAGTGTGGCTGTCCCCATGTGTATTGACGTGTCCCATCTTCAGTGTGGCTGTCCCCATGTGTATTGACGTGTCCCATCTTCAGTGTGGCTGTCCCCTGTGTCAGTTGACGTGTCCCATCTTTTGTATAGCTATCCCCTGTGTGTCTGTAGGGTACCCCTCCTCTAGTTTCCTATCCCCTGTGTGTATGTGTGTGTGTGTGTGTGTGTGTGTGTGTGCGTGCATATGTGTGTGTGCGTGTGTGTGTTAACGTATCCCTTTCTCCCCCTGCAGCCTTCACAACGTTGTTCCCCCCTGGAATGCAGACAGGGAGCCACCAAATGAACACTTCTATGTCATAGCATTTGTGTATGCAATAGTTATAAGTGAGCAGTCTTTGATTGCATGTGATTCAGTACCAACTGCACTTGTGTGTGTGTGTGTGTGTGTGTGTGTGTGTGTGTGTGTGTGTGTGTGTGTGTGTGTGTGTGTGTGTGCGCGTGTTTGTGTATGCCAGCATGTGCATGTGTGTGTGCGTGTGTGCATGTGTGTGGTATGTGTGCGCACGTGCTTGCACGTGTGTGTGTGTGTGTGTGTGTGTGTGTGGTACGTATGTGTGTGCACGTGTGTGCATGCGTGTGTGTGTGTGTGTGTATGTGTGTATGTGTGTGCTTGTGTGTGTATTTGTGTGATAGTAGTAAGTGTTCTGTGTTTGCATGCAAATGGAGTAGACTTGTTGTGCATTGTGCGCATTCTGTGTGCTGTGCAGCTGTGAAGAAGTCGGAACTCTGTGATAGCGATAGTGAAATGTCAGAAGATCAGACCACCAGGGTGAGATCACATGGTGGTCATGTGTTACATACGTACATGTCAGCACATGCTGGTCACATGTCGGCACATGCTGGTCACGTGCTGGCACATGCATGTCACATGTCGGCACATGCTGGTCACATGTCGGCACATGCTGGTCACGTGCTGGCACATGCTGGGCACATGTCGGCACATGCTGGTCACTTGTCAGCACATGCTGGGCACATCTTGGTCATGTGTTAAAAGCTGATCACATGTCAGACACGTGGTGATCATTTGTTAAATGCTGGGCACATGCTGATCACATGCTGGTCATGTGTTTTCCGCTGTTGTCACACAACAGGAAGGAGAAAAGTGTAGAATTAAAGGTAATGAATACTACAAGAATGACGACTACCGACCAGCTATCAGAGCCTACACCAATGCCATCAACATGTGGTGAGTGCCGCCTGGTGTGTGTGTGTGTGTGTGTGTGTGTGTGTGTGTGTGTGTGTGTGTGTGTGTGTGTGTGTGTGTGTGTGTGTGTGTGTGTGTGTGTGTGTGTGTGTGTGTGTGTGTGTGTGTGTGTGTGTGTGTGTGTGTGTGTATGTGTGTGTGTGCGTGTGTGTGTGCACGTGTGTGTGTGTGCGTGCGCTCGTGTGTGTGTGTGTGTGTGTGTGTGTGTGTGTGTGTGTGTGTGTGTGTGTGTGTGTGTGTGTGTGTGTGTGTGTGTGTGTGTGTGTGTGTGTGTGTGTCGACACCATAGAAGCTTGTTATCAGGTTACAGTTTCTCATGTAAGACCCTCTATGATGTACTTAGGTACATACGTATGTGCTGTACTGTGTGTGTATGTGTAGTCCATTCAGTCACGAGGCGTACGGCAACAGAGCAATAGCATATCTGAAGATGAGAGAGTACCAGGCAGCACTCTCCGACAGCTACAGGTGCATAGTGCTCAATCCAGATGGATGGAAGGTTAGCCAGTGTGTGTGTGTGTGTGTGTGTGTGTGTGTGTGTGTGTGTGTGTGAGTGTGTGTGTGTGATATTGTGTGATATTGTGCAGTTGGTATCAGAGGAGTGTGATGTGCTCTTGAGGCTGTTACCCACTACTACATCAGACTCTTCTCTCTCTCTTCCCTGCATGTCACTCTCTCTTCCCTGCATGTCACTCTCCCTCCCTTGCACATCACTCTCTCACCCCACCCCCTCCCCACCCCCACACACCACTCTCTCACCCCACCCCCTCCCCACCCCCACACACTACTCTCTCACCCCACCCCCTCCACACCCCCACACACCACTCTCTCACCCCCCCCCCCCTCCCCACTCCTGCAGGGTTATTCAAGGTACTCTTGTGCATTGAGGGCTTTGGGTGAGGAGGTGAAGGCAGAGTGCATCTACCACGAGGTACAGACGTGTCTGCCTCACTACAAAAGCACACTAACACAGGAATGGAGCAAGTTCTCAGGTAACTGCCACCATGTTTGTTTATGTGTTGGCCTGCGTGTCTGTCTGTCTATCCGTCTGTCTGTCTGTCCATCCGTCTATCTGTCTATGATGGTGCAGTACATTATCTGTATGTCTGTCTACTGCAGTGTTGCTTGTCTTCATGCACAAACTGAGTTTGTCTGGATTTGTTGTAGAAATTTTCTCGAAGCTGTCAATTAAGAAGGAGAAGGAGGAGAGGAAGAGAGCAGCCAGTCCCGAAGAGAGTGACCCCAAGGCAGTGGAGGGAGCAGAGAAGAAGGGAGACAAGCCTAAGAAGAAGAGCAAGAAACAAGAAATGCAGCAGAAGAAACTGACCAAAAAATTTGAAGTCATCAATGAACATCTCAAAAGGGTACAACCCTCTACATTGTCACATCACTTCCTGTTGCAATATCACTTCCTGTTCCCACATCACTTCCTGTTGCTACATCACTTCCTGCTGTCCCACAGGGTTCCCTCAGCCTACGTCAGCACGACCCTCACACCAGCTCAGAAGAGTTTGAGAGAGCTCTTCAGCTGATTGGTGAGAACAAGTCCAAGTGGGCAGAGAACGAAGGAGCAGACTGTAACAAACTCTTCAATGTCATACTCTATTTGAATGCTAAAGCAGAGTTCGAGATGGGATCCATGGCAAGAGTGGAGAACTTGTTATCAAACATTAGTCACAATAAGTCTCTGTTCCCAGCCTGCCATCTCCTCACTGCTAGGGGTCAGATGTGTGCTCACAGGTTAGGGATGGGCGGCATGGGGTCATGGGGGAGTGGGTGGGATGGGGTCATGGGGGAGTGGGCGGGATGGGGTCATGGTGGGGTGAGCGGGATGGGGTCATGGCGGAATGAGCTGGATGGGGTGGGTGTGTAACTGTATGATGTTTGAGCTGGTGTATTTAGTAGGTGTGGTTGTGTGGCGTGGATAGGTGTGGTCAGTAGTGGGATGGGCAGGGTGTACGTACATGTTTGGTACATAGGTGTGGTCGGGTACTTGGGTAGGTGTGGTCTGGTACTTGGGTAGGTGTGGTCGGGTACTTGGGTAGGTGTGGTCGGGTACTTGGGTAGGTGTGGTCGGGTACTTGGGTAGGTGTGGTCGGGTACTTGGGTAGGTGTGGTCGGGTACTTGGGTAGGTGTGGTCGGGTACTTGGGTAGGTGTGGTCGGGTACTTGGGTAGGTGTGGTCAGGTACTTGGGTAGTTGTAGTCGGGTGCTTAGGTAGGTGTGGTTGGGTGCTTGGGTAGGTGTGGTCGGGTGCTTAGGTAGGTATGGTTGGATGCTTGGGTAGGTGTGGTCGGGTGCTTAGGTAGGTGTGGTCGGGTGCTTCAGTAGTTGTGGTCAGGTGCTTGAGTGGGTGTGAGATGAACATGTGGGCAAGATGCTGAGGTATGGGATGGATTTGTGGGTTGGGTGGGTGTTAGATGGAGTGGGATGTGTTACAAAGAAGGTACTTGATGGGTGAGGGTTGAATGTGGTACCACGAGTGGTTGGTATGGTAAGTGCACTTGTGAGTGGTATATGTGTGCAGGGAGTGTTGGTGTAGGGTGGGTGGGTGCTGGTTGACACACACACCTACACCCACACACACACACGCGCGTGCGCACACATACACGCACACGCACATGTACATACACACACACGTACACACACACACACACACACACACACACACACACACATACACGCACACGCACATGTACACACACACACACGTACACACACACACACACACACACACACACACACACACGTACACACACACACACACACACACACACACACATGTACACACAAGAAGAGTGTGTACGTTCACACACCTCTGTCAGGTACAAGGATGCCGAACGTTCACTCTACCAAGCACTGACACAACTACCAATCTATGCTAGGAACTTCACCACCATAAACTGGCCAGGGCTAAAGGAGCCCATTGAGGAATTGAGACCATCAGCATTGGAGGTATGTGTAGGTGTGTGTGTGTGTACTTTTTACATAAATATGTGTGCTTTTGTGTATGTGTGGTAGAAATTAAGTCATGTGAATGTCACATGATTATCACATGACTGTTACATAATGTTTATTTTAACAGTGGACTATCAGAAGACTGCGGGAATTCTGTACACCGAGAGGGACTCCCGATTACATCTGTCGTTACCATGGTTGCAGCCAGCACCATCTCACATCGTCTATATACTTGAATGATAGAGGTACGTGGGTGAGGGGAGATGGTGCTGGTGTGGGTGAGAGGGGAGATGGTGCTTGTGTGGGTGGGGTGATGAGCAAAGGGGTGTGAGGGGGTGAGGGTGGAATGAGGTTGGGGATGGGGTGAGATTTAGAGTGTGGGAGAACATCTGTGTGTTGGTTTTGTTGGGTGTGGGTCCGTCCTCTATGAGTGCATGTACGGGTCCAAGTGTAGGTGATGTACGGATGTAGGTACGTGGGTGTACGGGTCCAAGTGTAGGCGATGTACGGATGTACGTAGGTATGTAGTGGGAGTTTAAGGGAGGCCCTGGATAGAGCACACCTACATCAGTACTTAAGGAGGCCCTGGATAGAGCACGCCTGCATCAGTACTTAAGGAGGCCCTGGATAGAGCACACCTACATCAGTACTTAAGGAGGCCCTGGATAGAGCACGCCTACATCAGTACTTAAGGAGGCCCTGGATAGAGCACGCCTACATCAGTACTTAAGGAGGGAATGGATCAGGGCCTG
The DNA here is from genome assembly GCA_963170055.1 of Halisarca cf. caerulea. NCBI lineage: Eukaryota > Metazoa > Porifera > Demospongiae > Chondrillida > Halisarcidae > Halisarca > Halisarca cf. caerulea. The sequence continues at coordinate 5,913,429 of CAUJGJ010000313.1, read as the reverse complement.
TTGGCGGTGACCAGTGGTTCAGCTGCCAAAGGGTCGGCTATAGGTCTGGAGGTTGCTGGCTCCGGTCCGGTTCAACTGCCTTTTTCCCTCCCCCCTTCTTCCCTACCATGTGTGGTCCACAATAATGCCTTTCATTTGTGTAACCATGGTACCTAGACCTTCTAGCTAGCAATGTAATGAGGGCTGGCAAATTGGGCTGAGCAATGGTGTCCTGTTAAAGGAGTGGCTGTGTTTCTGAGGTGTCCACTGTACGTACATACGTACAGACGTATGTATGTGTGTATGTGCACCGTACGTATGTGTGTATGTGCACCGTATGTATGTGTGTATGTGCACCGTACGTATGTGTGTATGTGCACCGTACGTATGTATGTGCACCGTACGTATGTGTGTATGTGCAAAATGTGTGACTGTTGACTATTCACTGTTGCCTGGTAGTACATGGATCCACGTGCCTCTCCTCCTCCCCAGCCAACAAGGAGTGCATTGTCATTGTCTGTTGGAGTGGCTGTAGTCTCTCCGTGCACCATGACTGCTGGAAGAGGCAGAGGGAGGAACTGGTCATCACTAACGACAAAGACATGCTCGGTCAGGCGTGTCTCACACCAGACTGTGATGGTACAATTGTGGAGATCCGCATCCTCGAAGGACACAACGTCAAGTATAGAGTGAGTCCTGAGGTGTCCACCTGCCCTTGCCCCACCCTTCTACACTCTCCCCACCTTTCACTCTTCCCCACCCCCACTCTTCCCCTCCTCTTCTACATTTTCCCCACCTTTCACTCTTCCCTCCCCTTCTACACTTTCCCCACCCTCCACTCTCTCCCTACCTTCATTCTTCCTCTCCCCCACTCTCCCCTACACCCTTATCAGATGCAGAGCAGTGAACGTCGAGAGCCCCTGAAACCAGTGATTGTGAAGGCCAACAGACAACCCGTGTGCAGTGAGGCTCACAAGAAGAGAATCCTACGGAAGAAGCTTGAAGCCTTGAACAGGAAGAGCCAGGCCACTACAACTGCTTCCAAGTCCTCACTTAATACCCAGGATATCCAAGCCTCCACTAGAGAGACAGGTGTGTGTGTGTGTGTGTGTGTGTGTGTGTGTGTGTGTGTGTGTGTGTGTATGTGTGTGTATGTGTATGTATGTAAGAGCAAATAATACATGTTCCATATCTACTGTTTAGTATTCTTTGTGTACAGTGAGTGAATCCATCCCTAAAAGTCCACAAAGTGATTCCAGAACCGGTTCTGAATTGTTACAACGGGAACAGGAGTGTGAGGAAGGATTGGACAAGAAGGAAGGCAAGCAAAGAAAAGCAAAGAAGAAGAAATCTAAAGGAAGCGATGAGCACTCCAACTCAGCAGCTGCTGAAATATCCCAACTCTTCACATTAGCATCAAATGATGGACGAACCATCATCTCAGCCAACGATGACATTGATCATTCGGGGAATCTCGTATCATCAGAAATGTATAATGTTTACCATCACCGTACACATCCCACCACCGTACACATCCCACCACCGTACACATCCCATCACCGTACACATCCCATCACCGTGCACATCCCACCACCGTGCACATCCCACCACCGTGCACATCCCACCACCGTGCACATCCCACCACCGTACACATCCCACCACCGTACACATCCCACCACCGTACACATCCCACCACCGTACACATCCCACCAGCGTACACATCCCATCACCGTACACATCCCACCACCGTGCACATCCCACCACCGTGCACATCCCACCACCGTACACATCCCATCACCGTACACATTCCATCACCGTACACATCCTACCACCGTGCACATCCCACCACCGTACACATCCCATCACCGTACACATCCCACCACCGTGCACATCCCACCACCGTACACATCCCATCACCGTACACATCCCACCACCGTGCACATCCCACCACCGTACACACGCACACACACACACACACATGCACACACACATACACACACACACATACACGCACACACACACGCACATACACACACGCACACACACACACACACACACACACACACACATGCATACACACACACGTGCACACACACACACACACACACACACACACACACACACACACACACACACACACACACACACACACACACACACACACACACACACACACACATGCACATCCATTTGCACACCTTTCACTCCAGTTCCTCAGAGGGACCCTTCCAAGTTCCTGAGAGACTGAAGAGTGCTCACCAACAGTTTGAGCAGCAATTCACCTTGGAGAGGGGCAGGGGGGAACAACAGTTCACCTTAGAGAAGGGCAGGGGGGAACAACAGTCCACCTTGGAGAGGGGCAGGGGGGAACAACAGTCCACCTTGGAGAGGGGCAGGGGGGAACAACAGTCCACCTCAGAGAAGGGCAGGGGGGAAATGGGAGCAAGCATGCAGCCTGACCCAGAGGCACCTTTGTCAAGGCCCTTCAACACTGTAGTTAAGTCCTCACCCAAACCACCATTGACGTCCACCGAAGAAGGACTTTTACAGTAGGTTACGTGTGAGATTGTACATGAACAGCTATGTTCATAAGTAGTGTGTGTGTGTGTGTGTGTGTGTGTGTGTGTGTGTGTGTGTGTGTGTGTGTGTGTGTGTGTGTGTGTGTGTGTGTGTGTGTGTGTGTGTGTGTGTGCGTGTATGTGTGTGTGTGTATGTGCCTGTGTGCTGGTGACTGCTGGCTCTACTGCAGTGTGAACATGTTGGTCTGCCACAAATGGCTTCACCAAAGCTGGTAGATTTGATGGATTAAGTTGACATCTATTGTGCAATGTATGTACAGTATGTACGTACATACATGTATGTACATACTGTACATGTATGTACATACATGTACATACAGTATGTATGTATTTGATGCCAGAAAGTCACGGAGGATGGAGTGGTTTGCAGTTAGCGTTCTACACATGTGTGAAAGTACTTTTGTAATGTCTACAGTTAATCAACTCTGTTGAGTTGGACAGCCAGTGAATGAGGAGGGGTCCTTCTTAAGGGTGATCCATGGCCTTGCCTACTGGATGGGCTTCCTAGTTCAGAAGGTAGAGCATCAGCGTACAAAGCTGATGGTCGCCGGTTTAATCCCAGCAGAAGTCCACTTTTCCTCAGGCTGTTTTTCCCCACAGTAGACTAACGAGGCTAGGCTAGGTTTGGTTGCCCTAGACTTATTTGACCATTATGTCTGCTGCTGAGGGTGTAAGACCTCCTTTCCAGACTTACTAGGCTGGGTTGGGTTGTCCTAGACTTCTACAACCATTAGGTCCGTTAGGGAGGCAGGAGGTGACTGGATGCAGGCCTTTCCTGGGTAGTGGATTCCACTAATGATTTCCATGAATGTATGTATGTATATAGGTACTTTGAAGATGTGTTGAGGGAACATGGTCCTCTAAAGTGCAACAGTCAGTATCTCCAAGATGCC
>CAUJGJ010000313.1:5867478-5904978 GCA_963170055.1 Halisarca cf. caerulea | reverse complement strand
TCATTCGTCCACCTGCTGGTGGGTTTCTGAGGCGTGTTGCCGTGGCAGCACCTCCAAAACCTCGTGCAGCTGACCACATTGTGTACGGAGAGGATGAGTGTGTTATATGTGCTGAGGACATGCACGGTGACGGTGTACTCAAGCTGGACTGTGGACATAGATTTCACGAAGCTGTGAGTAGCAGGGGGTTCCCCACCGTAGAGATTTTCCCCTTGCGTGCATGGGTAGTATATTACGTAAGAAGGGTATGATGTGTGATAGAAGTGTCCCCTGTTTTACTTCAAACCTATTTAAGAAGCTGAAAACTTCCACATGTACGGTAGTACCTCTTTGGAGAGGCCACCCTGGGGATTTGTTATAGATAACAAGTTATTGTTGTTGTTTATGTTGTTGTTTACCCATCATTCTGCAGTGTGTACGCCAATGGCTGGCTGAGCAGAGCACCTGTCCAACTTGCCGGGATCATGTGAAACTAGAGGAAGACTTTCCCGAGCTCTCATGAACACTCTTTGAGGACTTTTACTTCAATACTCTGTCCATCTTTCTGCATTTTACTTTGTTGCCATAGTTACAAGCATATCACCCATTGACAAGTGTTGGCATGTTTGCCACCTTACAGAGCACACATGCAGCAACTTCAACTATTATTACAGTAACTATGCTTATGATATGATGATATTTATACTGGGGATTTTCATTATAAGTGCACGATTGCATCATTCAATCAATCTGTAATAAGGGCAGTGTTTATGGTTAATTGCCAGCCATTGTGATCATGCATGCATTAACTCCATGCATACACACGTGCAGTACATATGTATGCACACATGCATGTGAGGCTACAGGAGCTTTGAAATGTAGTTTTGAAGACAGCATGTCAGCTTGGATAATTATAGAAGTGAGAGTTCAGATAAATACAACTGACATTATAACAGATTTGCATTGTATCAATAATTATAACCCATTCCGCAGCAATGAACATCTGCGACAACAGATTTGCATGTGCAGCCTGCGCAGATATGGTGGAATATGGACATGCAGTGATTGGACTATAGTGATTCTCTGCATGCGCACAATACATGCATTGCAGATCTCCCATGTATGCTCACTCTGCATCGACTGGCAACTGGACGCACACAGTGGGATCACTGTGTATTGTGTGTTGTGTGTGAGGCCAATGTACTCAGCTGTTAGTCAAAGTCGCTACAAGTAGTTTTACAACATGATCGTCAACGTTTGTTAGTACTTTTGCCCGTCCCTTCTTGACTACCTTTGAGTAAAGAAGATGAGGTCCTTCTACACAGACAATGTTCTTGATGCCCTCGTCACTCTCCAGGTCAAGTGTATTGAGCTGGAGGTAGAGAAAGGTGAACTTCTTCCCATTAGTCACAATGCACTGACCAGAGAGAGGTAGCGGCTCTTCTGTGCTGCGGTGTGCACTTGCTGGATGTGACCGCGCATCGCTGTGTGTGGAGGAGGCCACATGGACTTGGCCAAGCAAGCGTGCAAACGTCATGCACAGTCCCCTCTGTAAAATGTGCATGTCCTCGAGGGGTTCGTTGTAGGCCATCACTATTGTGTGGAGGTGGGGATAGCTGGTGACTGCATGGCTGCCTGTGCTAACACGCTCACTCACTATCGCATGAGAGTTGAGGTCAGTTGTAGGACTGATGGGCCAAGTGGAGGGGAGGGAAGAGTTAACAGTACTCTCTATCATCTCACGGGAGAACAACTGAGGTAGAGGTAGTCTGGATGTGATCATTACGCCGGGCCTTCCTCTTATGGAGTATTTGGTGTTTTCCCGAGCCCAGTTAGCCGATAAGAACCCGTTCCAAGAAACATGCTTGTGTTTCATGGAGGCAGGATAAGTTGCAAACAAAGAGCGAAAGAGATTAGGAATAACACCAAACACATATTCAGGATACACTCTGTCCTTCTCCGAATTCTCGTAACCCTTTGGCTGCACAACAGACGAAGACACGTGTTCCCTCCAAATCTCCAAATCGGCATTATCCATTTTATTCGCAATACAGCTTGGTAGAACCTCGGTCTGGTGGGTCTTAGTCCATATTAAACTTTGCTTATCAGCTTCTATTGTTTTTAGTTTTGGATTATATACAAACTTTAGCGATGGAGTAGAATACCGCTTTGCAAGGAGCGCTATTCCTGCTTTCCAAACCGACTCCATTTTCTCAACGTCAGCTCTTACGTCACCAGCACGTGTGGTGGACTACACAATACATTGCGCAAGACCATCCTAGTACGCGTATCTTGGTTACAAGAATTTAAAGTTCTTCTTTGTCCCCCCACCCACGTTCTTTTGGGGATACCAAGTGGAAATTCAATGACTCGGGGAGCAAGAACTGAAAGAACACCAAACCAAGGTATATCGGTTTCCTTGAGTATCTTTTATGTGTGTTGCTCTAAGCACTCAACTAATTCACCTGTCTTGGTCACAGATGGAAGAACATTCAACACAGACGCAAGAGGGCCAAACTGAAATATCAGTTCCGTCTAGCATAAGGCCCTGTAATGACGCTGAAGTTAGTCTTGATGAGATGCTGAGTCTGGCTTGTCGACAAGGAAAACAAGACATTGTTGAGTTGTTGTTAGAAAGTGGCGCCAATGTCAACCATCGCAACAAAGCCGGGAATACTCCGCTGCTGGAAGCTTGCAGCCAGGGTCACGTCACGATAGCACAAATGTTACTGGATCATTCAGCTAACATCGATGCTCCTACTGAACCAACTTCAGATTCTGCCCTTACCTGGGCCTGTACCCTGGGGAATGACTCCATTGTTGAACTTCTCCTAAAACGAGGTGCAAATGTGGAGCATCGCACAAAGGACGGTTGTACTGCCCTCATGTTTGCAGCATTGGCCGGCCATGTCAAGGTCACAGGACTACTTCTTGAAAATGGTGCAAAAATCAATGTTGAATCCGACAGTAATAAAGATAGTCCATTGACGTTTGCATGTTGGAAGGGCCACCGTAAGGTGGTGCAGTTTCTTCTTGAACATGAGGCCAATTTGGAACACCGTACCAAAGAGGGTTTTACTCCCCTGATGTTTGCAGCTCTTGGTGGGCACACAGATGTCGCCAACCTCCTCCTGGATCGTGGTGCTGCTGTGAACGTCCCATCTGGATCCAACAATGACATCCCCCTCACCTCGGCCTGTTGGAAGGGCCACTACAAGGTGGTCTGTTTACTCCTCAAGTATCATTCTGACATAGAGCATCGGACCAAGGATGGATGCACACCACTGATGCTTGCAGCAAGGTTGGGCATATTTGTCACAATTGTGTGTGTTGTGTGTGTGTGTTGTGTGTGTGTGTGTGTGTGTGTGTGTGTGTGTGTGTGTGTGTGTGTGTTGTGTGTGTGTGTGTGTGTGTCACAGTGTGTGTGTGTGTGTGTGTGTGTGTGTGTGTGTGTGTGTGTGTGTGTGTGTGTGTGTGTGTGTACATGCAATGTGTCCATGCGTATGTACATACATATGTATATGCGCATGGGTACATGTACTTATGCTCATGTTAGGTGTAGTATGAAGTAGTGTTTGCGTGACCGTGTTTTCACATCTGTCCGTGTACATACATGGTGTTGTGAGTGTGCGTGTGGCGTGTTATCCAATATTGTACTTACAGGAAATTGTGTAGATGATGTGTTCAGCGTCCACAGACATTATATCCTGTATCTGTGTGTTCCACTTGAGTCGATGCTTCTCTGTGTTACCATGGCTACGACACACTACAAGTACATAAGCATGTTACCATGGCTACCACACACTACAAGTACACAAGTATGTTTGGTGACATTAATTAAAGTGAAGCCTACCAACCCCGCCTCCCTCCTCTACCAACCCCGCCTTCCTCCTCTACCAACCCCGCCTCCCTCCTCTACCAACCCCACCTCCCTACTCTACCAACCCCACCTCCCTACTCTACCAACCCCGCCTCCCTCCTCTACCAACCCCACCCCCTACTAACCCCAACTCCCACTCATTGTCTTGTTTGATTAAATGACCGTGTACAGTATTAAGGTCTGATGTGTTCTTCTGTACATGCGTACAGTGGATGGTACGTAAGTACTCTCAAGGGAAGACAAAGTAAGTACTCACTATCAGAGGTACTTACTATCCAAGGTGCTTTCAACGGTATTACATGAGGTAGGGATAGAGCGATGAGTACTTACTATCCAGGAGTACTCACTAACTCAGGTACTGTACTTACTATCCAGGAGTACTCACTAACCCAGGTGCTTACTATCCAGGAGTACTCACTAACCCAGGTACTTACTATCAAGGAGTACTCACTAACCCAGGTACTTACTATCCAGGAGTACTTACTAGCAGAGTTTGACCATAATACATGTTCATACGCACATATGTACGTATGCACATAGTGTACACATTATATGTATTGTGCCTTGTGTTATGGCTGTCTCTCCTGTGTAGGGAGGGTCACTACAACGTGGCAAAGCTGCTGTTGGACAGTGGAGCAGAAGTGAATGTACCTTCAGGGAGTGAGAACAACATCCCACTTACACTGGCTTGCTGGAAGGGTAAGTGCTGATTGTGGGTGTGGCATAGATCCACCTGATTGTGGTTGTGGCATAGATCCACCTGATTGTGGGTGTGGCATAGATCCACCTGATTGTGAGTGTGGCATAGATCCACCTGATTGTGGGTGTGGCATAGATCCATCTGATTGTGGGTGTGGCATAGATCCACCTGATTGTGGGTGTGGCATAGATCCACCTGATTGTGAGTGTGGCATAGATCCACCTGATTGTGGGTGTGGCATAGATCCACCTGATTGTGGGTGTGGCATAGATCCACCTGATTGTGGGTGTGGCATAGATCCACCTGATTGTGGGTGTGGCATAGATCCATCTGATTGTGGGTGTGGCATAGATCCACCTGATTGTGGGTGTGGCATAGATCCATCTGATTGTGAGTGTGGCATAGATCCACCTGATTGTGGGTGTGGCATAGATCCATCTGATTGTGAGTGTGGCATAGATCCATCTGATTGTGGGTGTGGGTAAATACAGATCTGTCTGCTTGTGGGTGTGGCATCATATTGATTGTGGGTATGGGAATGGGTGTGTCTGGATCAAGTATGTACGTAGTTGATGGAACATTCTTACATACATACATACTCCTAAGTATAATTTTTGCATACTCCTACTCAGTATATCCTTGCATTCTCCATGCCCCTATGATGTCATCCAGTGTTACCTGATAGGTCAGGATCATCATTTCTTCAGCTCTCTTTCTCCCTGTGTGGCTACCCCTATTGATTAGATTAATCTTTCTCCCTATCTACTAACCTCACTTGTACGTTATGTGTGTCTTGTGTGTGCATGGGATGTACCGTGCTCTGTGTGTGTATGGGATGTCCTGTGCTCTGTGTGTGCATGGGATGTACCGTGCTCTGTGTGTGCATGGGATGTACCGTGCTCTGTGTGTGCATGGGATGTACCGTGCTCTGTGTGTGCATGGGATGTACCGTGCTCTGTGTGTGCATGGGATGTCCCGTGCTCTGTGTGTGCATGGGATGTCCTGTGCTCTGTGTGTACATGGGATGTGCTGTGCTCTGTGTGTGCATGGGATGTGCTGTGCTCTGTGTGTGTATGGGATGTACCGTGCTCTGTGTGTGCATGGGATGTGCTGTGCTCTGTGTGTGCATGGGATGTACTGTGCTCTGTGTGTGCATGGGATGTGCTGTGCTCTGTGTGTGCATGGGATGTACTGTGCGCTGTGTGTACATGGGATGTGCTGTGCTCTGTGTGTGCATGGGATGTGCTGTGCTCTGTGTGTGTATGGGATGTACCGTGCTCTGTGTGTGCATGGGATGTGCTGTGCTCTGTGTGTGCATGGGATGTGCTGTGCTCTGTGTGTGCATGGGATGTGCTGTGCTCTGTGTGTGCATGGGATGTACTGTGCGCTGTGTGTACATGGGATGTGCTGTGCTCTGTGTGTGCATGGGATGTGCTGTGCTCTGTGTGTGCATGGGATGTACCGTGCTCTGTGTGTGCATGGGATGTGCTGTGCTCTGTGTGTGCATGGGATGTGCTGTGCTGTGTGTGTGCATGGGATGTACTGTGCGCTGTGTGTACATGGGATGTGCTGTGCTCTGTGTGTGTTCTTCCCGATCTTCATCTTCATCCCTATTGTCACTCTCTCCCTATTCCCACTTTCCTGTCTTCCTCTCTCACCTCATTCTCCCAATCTCCTCCTGTCACTACATCATCTACACCTATGTACCGATAACCTCTCCTCTCTAGGACACAAGGATGTTGTTGAGCTGCTCTTGGAGCGAAGGTCTAAGATTGAGCACAGGAACAAGGCTGGCTGTACCCCACTCATGCTGGCAGCACGGTGAGTTCACTGGTGTGTGCATCCCACTCATGCTGGCAGCACGGTGAGTGCACTGGTGTGTGCATCCCACTCATGCTGGCAGCACGGTGAGTTCACTGGTGTGTGCATCCCACTCATGCTGGCAGCACGGTGAGTGCACTGGTGTGTGCATCCCACTCATGCTGGCAGCACGGTGAGTACTGTACACTGGTGTGTGCATCCCACTCATGCTGGCAGCACGGTGAGTACACTGGTGTGTGCATCCCACTCATGCTGGCAGCACGGTGAGTACTGTACACTGGTGTGTGCATCCCACTCATGCTGGCAGCACGGTGAGTACACTGGTGTGTGTACCCCACTCATGCTGGCAGCACGGTGAGTACACTGGTGTGTGTACCCCACTCATGCTGGCAGCACGGTGAGTACTGTACACTGGTGTGTGTACAAGGTTTTATATGTTGTTGAAGCATAGCTGGTTCAAGTGGTCCATGTGGACAAAACATTGCTATGGACAGAATTGATAAATTACTTAATCATATTAGTGGTGTGGTGTACGAATACTACGTGTTGTTAGTGTGGTGCCCATATCAACCCATCTCTCTCTCTTACTCCTTTGCTGCCAGGGAGGGTCACCTGGATGCCACCAAGCTCCTCTTGGACCACGGAGCTCAGATCAATGTACCCTCAGGAAGCAATGATGACACCCCACTTACCCTGGCCTGCTGGAAGGGCCACACTAAGGTAGTCCACCTGCTCATCAGCAAGAAGTCGAACATTGACCATCAGACCAAGACTGGGTGTACACCGCTCATGGAGGCTACCAGGGAGGGGCATGTGGGTGTGGCAAGACTGCTACTGGAAGCGGGAGCTAACGTGGAAACTCCAGACAACTATGGCCAAAGCCCTCTCTTCATGGCATGCTGGAAGGGACATTCTGAGGTCGCTGAACTCCTGCTGAAGTACAGCGCTAACAAAGACTGCCGCACAAAGACAGGAATTACTCCGCTCTTCCAAGCATGCAGGGAGAACCATGTCATTGTTGTCAAACTGCTACTCGACTATGGTTGCTCGGTTAACTCCCCCTTCCCTAATAGCAGGGAATGCCCCATAACCCTCGCTGCCGAAAAGGGACATACTGATCTTGTTAGCCTGCTGCTAGTGCGGTGAGCTGTGTGTGTGTGTGTGTGTGTGTGTGTGTGTGTGTGTGTGTGTGTGTGTGTTTGTGTGTGTGTGTGTGTGTGTGCATACGTATGTACGTACATGTGGGCTTGTGATGGGCACATGTACGTATATGCTCCATGTAGTGGCTGCAATATAGACAGCAAGACCAAGAAGGGCTGCACACCTCTCTACCTTGCATGCAAGGAGGGACACTTTGAGATTGTCAAGCTTCTACACCAGAATGGAAGTAGTCTTGAGGAGCCAGACCAGAGGGGGATTACCCCACTTGTGGCAGCCTTCAGGAGTGGGCACTCACATGTACGTGTGTGTGTGTGTGTGTGTGTAAGGCTACGTTGTGAATGTTCTGTATTTACGTACGTACAGACAGGCGTACATATGTACGTACTGTATGTATGTATTGGTGTGTACACGTGTACATACAGTACTTACGTATTCTGTAGCTACAATCACACTGTTTCACTTCACATCTGTCCAGTGGTTAGTGTTTATCTTGACCCATCTCTCCTCTCCCCTCCTCTCTCCCTTCCCATCCCTCCCCCCTCTCCTCCTTTCTCTTCTCTTCTCTCCCCTCCCCTCCCCTCTCCACTCCCTTCCCTTCTTTTCTCTTCTCTCCCCTCCCCTCCCCTCTCTACTCCCCTCCCTTCTCTTCTCTTCTCTCCCCTCCCCTCCCCCTCCCTCCTCTTCTCTTTGTAGATTGTGGAGTGGCTCCTGAGCCATGTCAGCCATCTTCCTTCAGAGGCAGAGTGTCACAAAAGTTTGATGGCACCAGCCAACGACAAAGAGATCCTACTTCCATTGAGATCCAAGTGTCTGGACATGATCATGAAGGTATGGGTGTGCTCAACCTCCTTTTGTTGTCAGATGTGCTGCAGTTGTTGTCAGATGTGCTGCAGTTGTTGTCAGATATGCTGCAATTGTCATCAGTTGTGTTGTTTCTATTCTCTGCTATGTTGCAATGGTGGTTGCAGTTGAAATCAGTTGTGTTTGCTGGTAGTATTATCTTCTCCGGAGAATTTGTTGTTAATCTTATTCATCGTATTATCAGTGGTTGTTTTATGGTTCTTGTCAACCACCTCAAATACGTACCTTACAAGTTTATAATGTTCTCTGTTATCTTTGTTGATTGTGTAAGAATGTGTTCCTGTTGCATCACCATTGATAGTGGATATGGGTGTTATGTGTTGTGTGTGTTTGCTGTCAGGCGAGAAGGTCACGGGAGCAAGCAGCTCTCAAGATGGCTCAGAACCTATGTGAAGAAGTAGACGCTGAAATGGAGAAGAAGAGGAAAAATGCGGCCAAGAAGAGAGACAAGCGAAAGGAGAAGAAACGAATTCAGAAAGAGTTAGAGAAGACCAGAACTCAAGAGAATGTTGATGAGGACGAGGAGATGGACGAGGGAGATGATAGCGAACTGACAACACAACTTGCACCTCCTGCCTCCCCACCATCTCAGTCCTCAGCTCAGAAACGAGGCAAGAAGAAGAGGAAAGCAAAGAAGAAGACAGCACCACAAGGGACTAGCCGAGTTGGCGAGGACGATGATGAGATTGAGGAGTCACAGGACGACGAGTTGTTTGAGGATGCTTGTAGTGAACTGCCTTCAGCGGAAACAGGTGCTCTGCATGTGGAGTATATGCTTGGGGATTGTACGGATGTACACACATGCATATGTATGTACGTATATACGTATACTGTATGTACGTACGTACATATGTGTGTACTGTATGTATGCACGTATGTTCGTATGTAATGTGTGTACATGCATATACGTAGCCATGCCTTACCAGATCCAATCTTCATTGAATTGAGATTTTGAAAACTAGTTTGATTCTTAATTTTGAATGACAAATTTTCATGTGGCTAACTCAAACCTGTTTGGCCTTTGAAGCCCTATATGTGTAGATGCTTGTACGTACGTACATATTTATACATGTACATATGAGTATATGAATGTACGTATGTGCATATGTGCATATGGATGTGCATACCGTATGTGTCCGAATAGAAGCCGGGTGTCAGCTAAGCGTACGCCAGGTTCGAATACACACCAGGTAGTCCTGTGATGAAATGAAAAGCCTTTCCACTTTGAAGCACGATTTTTGGGTGCAAATGTCACAGAAGAGTATCTCCGATGAAGAGGTCAGCTTTGTCTGAAGTATAGCCATGCAACGTCAAATTCCAGTTAAAAGCAATAGAGTGTGAAGCGACAACATTAAGCAACATCTTCCTCTTTTTACACGGAAACAGTGTACTGATTAATGTTCCTTTTCCAACAAGTGGGAGTACAGGCAGCCTTGTATGGTACTCTCTAACAACACTTTCTTTTTGAAAGTGCACAACTGCCAATTGGTGGCCATTTTCCTATCATTATTTCCTGTACCTAAGAAATAGAAGCCGGGCTTGAATAGATGCCGGGTCAAACCTTCCGGAAGGAAATAGAGGCCCGGGGCTCTATTCGGACATATACGGTGTGTATGAATCATACTTGTCGTGCGTACGAACGTGTAGATCATCATCTGCATGCATAATCTTCAGTAGTGTGTGTTGGTAGTTTACGAGAATGCATATGTTATGCATACGTACATGTACTGTACGTATGTACGTCTGTGTTAGTACGTATGATGTTAGGTTGCCTGCCCATTGTTGGATTACTGTCATTGCTGTCTGGTATCATGTGGGTGTTTTGTCCAGCGTTGAGTGATGTTTTGTCTAGTATTTTGTGCAGCATTACAGTGTTTTCTGGTGTTTTGTCTAGTGTTCTGTCCAGTGTTACAGTTTTGTCTGGTGTTTTGTCTAGTGTTTTGTCTAGTATTACAGTTTTGTCTGGTGGAGCTGTGTTGTGTGTCATGTCAATTTTGTTTTACATACATATGTATGTCTCCAGATTTGCACTCCCTCCCACATACTGGGATTGGAGATGACCTTGTCACTGACTCTCGGGAGGAGGAGGACCAGACACCAGGAGACCGCAGCTCTGGAGAGATGCTCAAGGACGATGGAGATGAGGAGGAGGAAGAGGAGGAAGAAGAAGATCCTGTAGAAGACCGCAGTGAAGGAGAGTGGAGTGTTGAGGACATTGATGACATTGAAGGTCTGGAGCAGCAGACTGATGATAACAAGCTAAGTGAGTGCATGTGCATGTGTTCATGCATATGTACACTTGCAGTATGCATATGCGTACATATGTCCCTGCACGCGTATCTGGGTGTACACACGCACATACATACATGAAAACAAGCAATTGTTATGGAGTTGTCATGTGTGTTGGTTGTGGAGGTGACATGTGTGTCTATTGGGGAGGTGACATGTGTGTTGGTTGTGGAGGTGACATGTGTGCCTATTGTGTACCTGTAGAGAGCCAGTCAGTGACGTCCCAGCTTCCAAGGGTGACCTCTAGTGTTGCCGTAAGTACTAGTGCTACCTTGACAACAGTATCCGCATCAACATCATCCAGACGAGACCTGTCATCCACCTCCCCAGGATTCTCATGGCAGGAGGTTGGCCGAACCAAAGTGTGAGTTGACACACCCACTCCTCCAGTGGGCCTTGAGGTTTGATTGACTCGAAGATACTCATCCCTTGTTTTAGAAGTCTCTCCATCTCCGTTCCAAACAACCTGATTGGTAGAGTGATCGGCGTCAAGGGATCCAAGATCAACAGCATCACGGTTAGTTCACCACATCTTATATGATGACACCACACACACATACACACACGCACGCACACACATACGCACACATACACACACACACATACGTACGTACACACACGCGCGCGCGCACGCACCTATGTACATAGTACCTGTGATGCTGTCCTTCAGGAATCCAGTGGAGCACAGATCCATGTAGCCAAACCTCAAGGAAAGGCCACAGGGAGAACAGTCACAATTAAGGTGTGTCCAAAGGGTGCATAGAGGGGAGGGGGTGGGTGTGTCCTGAGGATGTGTGGAAAGAAGGGGTTGGGTGTGTCCCAAGAGTGCATGAGAGGGGAGGGGTTGGGTGTGTCCCCAAGGATGTGTGGAAGGGGAGGGGCTGGGTGTGTCCTAAGGGTGTGTGAGAGGGGAGGGGTTGGGTGTGTCCTAAGGGTGTGTGAGAGGGGAGGGGTTGGGTGTGTTCTAAGGGTGTGTGAGAGGGGAGGGGTTGGGTGTGTCCTAAGAGTGCATGGAAGGGGAGAAGTCGAGGGTGTAATATTAAGGTGTGCCCTAATGTTGTGTGGACAGGGAGAGGTTGGAGTGTGGTATTAAGGTGTGTCCTAAGGGTGTGTGGAAGGGGCGGGGTTGGGTGTGTCCCAAGGGTGTGACATTAGTGGTCTGTGTGTTCTTTATTATCTGTTTAGGGTACGCCTAAAGCTATTGGGAAGGCTCGGGAGATGATTGAGGAAGCTCTGAATCACTGTGATCGTGACAACACACCCCCTGACTCAACAGCCACACCCCCTGTCAGAGATGTGGCCACAACTGCCCAACAGCCCCGCCCATCCACATCCTGGATGCTAACACCAACCACAGTCAGCCAGTCTACTAGCACCATCACTACGATGACATCATTGAGCAGTGTTAGGGGGAATACCGCAGCTGGAGTGGGGGAGGAGCCACAGTTGGCCCCGCCTCCCAAAACTACATGGGGCAATCAAATAGTCTCCACCAGCAAACCACCTCTTCCAGTTGCTGTAACAACATCTGTAACCATGGGAACACAGCCCACTATGTCAACGTCCACAGGTTCGAAGGTGCGTTTGAAGAAAGTAACGGAAGTCCCTAAACAAGAGAAGCAGATCCCTCTGTCGCCTCCTCCGTCCTCGACTGTCAGCCGTCCACCACAAGCGAGTACCTACTCTGACGTAGCCTCTGGAATGAAGCCCAAGGGTCAGCCCTCACCAGTTGTCTTCTCTTCTACACAGCAACCACACCCCAGTCACACCCACTCACCTCAACACACACCAGTGGACCACCAGCCTCCTCTTGGCAGTGTGCCAGCCTCCACTCAGGAGTCCCCACTCAGATCTCCTGTATCTGAAGAGACCTCTCCTCTACCAAATCTCTCGGCTCCCACCCCATCCACACCTCCTCATCCAGCGGTCCCTCAATCCCGTCAGCACCACAGGTCGGTATCAGACCCCATTGGTTCACAACCTAGCCCACAGAAACAGGTGGTAGAGACAGCCAGTTTGGACATCTCCACTCGCGCACCCCACACCATGGGTTCTTTCTCTGACAAGCCATCAATGTCCATTGACACCAAGTCACCTAGAGAGGACGAGAGCAAGAGTCTCCCGTCCTCCTCGCCCCTCCCTCTTCTCGGAGACAGTGACTACATGAACCCTCCTCCTCAGTCTGGGTTGTTGGTGCAGTCGGAACACCCCATGTCCCTCTCTCTCCCGCCCTCCATCCTTCTCCCAACTGTGATGGAGTCACCCCTCATGGAGTCCAAGGTGGGGCAGTTTGGCCCCATTGGAGCTCCTCGACACACCTCTGCATACGATGGGGATAGCGGGTCTGTACAACAGGGACTGGGGATTCCCTTACCAGACACATCTAAACAGAAGAAGTCATCCTATGGTAGGTCCATGAGGTGTTGGTCTACAGATGCCATACAGTACTTCCAGACCAAAATGTCCTATTTTCTCATTGTTGTTTCTCTGCTATTTGTGCTAGTTCTGGTATGTTACAGTGTGTGCTGCAAATGTACGTACGTATGTGTGCTTATGTACGTATGTGTGCTTTATGTGCTGTGGTGTACTGTGTGTGCTATGTGTGCTGTGTGTGCTGTGTGTGTGTTATGTGTACTGTGTGTGCTGTGTGTGCTATGTGTACTGTGTGTGCTATGTGTGCTGTGTGTACTGTGTGTACTGTGTGTGCTATGTGTGCTATGTGTACTGTGTGTGCTGTGTGTACTGTGTGTACTGTGTGTGCTGTGTGTGCTATGTGTACTGTGTGTGCTGTGTGTGCTGTGTGTACTGTGTGTACTGTGTGTATAGTGGTGTGTGTTCCTCCTCAAAGTGATGTTTCAGTTCTAATCACCATCACTCCTGATGGAGTGTGCACAGGTGGAGTCTGACTCGTAGTTTATCTCCTTCTGTAGCTGGTTTGGTTGTCGAGGACAAGCACGATGGATCTCGTCACGTCTATGCTCCAGCTGAGCCTCTCCCTCGGGAGAACTCCACTCTCAATCCTCTCGCTCCAGAGTTCACCATTGACCACCGCTCCCTCGGTCAGTGAGGTCTTGTGTCAGTCTCTTATCAGATTGGTCTGCCCATCTGCCCATCTGTCCTCCTCTCATTCAGGCTGTCTGTCTGTCTGTATGTACAGTCCATATGTTTATCTTTTCATCAGCCTGTCTGCTTGTCTGTCTGCCTAAAAATTGGACACGCTAATGTTAATTCATTCAGCAAATCACTCTTTATAATTATTTTAGTGGTAAAGGTAGAATAGATCTTAAATATTTCCAATAAAATGATCTACAAGGCTAGAAAGGATAGTACTAAAATATCTTTTAAAAGTTACAGATACCCCACAAAATGTTTAATTTTTATAGATGTTCATTCCACCTTACTAACTATAAGTACTTTGCAGTTGTAATTGCCTGCTAAGAAGCTTTCTTTAACTGTCAAGGACTCTCAGAACAAAACTACCTTTGATTGTGGCAGCCATTTTTAACGGGTGCAGGAAGTCATTTCAAATGATCATCATGTCTGTGCAGGTGGTTATAGTCATTAGATTTGTGACAGTGAATCAGTTGCTGCATTGCCATTGAACAGGAAGGATGATATCAAGTACCCAAATTGCATATCTGAATCATAGTGATGCAATAATGATTATGACAAATAATTCGCTAAAATTAGTACCATTATTTTAAAAACTTTCTTGAAAACGCTTAATTTAGTACCCACTAAAAATAGAGCCCCTAGGTGGTGGGTCGGTCCGCCCACACAATTCTCGCCAAAACTTGAGCTGTTATATCGCTGCTACTGAGCGATATTAGTGCCACTACTCTTATTAATCCTGTGCAGGCCGAAGAATAAATAAAAGAAGTCATTCACTGCAGCAGAAATGAAGCTCTTTCTGTTTGGCGTGCTTTGACACTTTATCGAGTCAAATTGCAACGTGGCAAGTGTATTTGGACATAAACTTGTAGCTTACCCTCGTGTTTATGATCACATGTATGGAATTTGGGAATCTCCTCTGTTTAACCGAAAATCAACTATTTTGCGTTGCTGCGGGTGCAAAATCCCCATTTTGTGCATAGTTTGGGAGTCGTGGCTGGCGTAGTGGAAGAACAGAATTTCCGGAAATCCATACATACGATCATTCACCGTACTTAGATGAACGCTCAGTCGAATTTTGACGATAACACTGGGCTTCGTGTAGGAATAAAGCGTCGAAAATGGTACAATGATGATCAAGTATACTAGTAAGCGTGCTATAATTTTATTCTTGGCCGGATAGTTATATTCATAGCTGATGCAAATGGCAGCTGACCCGCCACCTTAAAGTATCTATCTGTCTGTCTGTTATTAGCGAGGGTCTGCAACACAGTGAAATCTTGTGCGCTTTGATTGAAATCTCAAGTGAAATCCCGAAATCTTATGCAATCTTGAAATCTGAAATCCTTGTATGCATTTGAAATTCTATAAAAATCTTTACCAAAGTCTTCAAATCACTAATGAAATCTTGAAATCTTGCCTGAAATCCAGAAATCTTATCTGAAATCTGGGAATCTTAGGCGATATCTTGTGAAATTTTGTGAAATCTCTTGGGATTTTAAAATCTCATATGTCATATTGCCTTGTTGCAGACCCCTCGGCTATTATTTGACTACGTGATACTTGTGTTTGTTAGCGCACATCATTGTACTGTTCTGTGCTGTGTGTCTTCATAAGGTGTACTGTTACTGTCAAATGTGCATGGTGTGCTGTTGGTGCCAACTGTACTTGTGCTGTTGGTGCCAACTGTACTTGTTATGCTGTTTGCTGCAGGTGGATCTCACGGCAGGTCCAGTGATGCCCAACAATGGACGTACACTGCAGGTCACAAAAACAAGTCAGTGTCTACTCTCTTGCTAATTCCTACTAACTAGTCTGTTCTGCTTAGTTACTTCTCTACATGCTAGCAAAGAACAACCTACAACCCTGTCACACCCACCCCGTACCTCCACCATGTCCCTACTCCCCCCTCCCACACCCCTAGGCTGTCCTCAGCCCTGTCACACCCTTGCCACACCCACCCCATACCTCCACCATGCTCTTACTTCCCTGCCACGCCAACCCCGTACCTCCACCATGTTCCCCCTCCCACTCACCTAGGCTGTCCTCCAGTTCCGGTTGGCCTCAAAACAACATCCGAGCACAAGTCAAGACCGAGAGAAGTGTCAGTTTAGACCTACAGGTTAGTTGACTCCCCTCCTCCACTCTCTTGTGTTGGGGGTTAGTTGACTCCCCTCCTCCACTCTCTTGTGTTGGGGGTTAGTTGATTCCCTCCCTCCTCTACTCTCTTGTGTTGGGGGTTAGTTGACTCCCTCCATCCTCGCCTCTCTTGTGTTGGGGATTAGTTGACTCCCTCCATCCTCCACTCTCCTGTGTTGGGGGTTAATTGACTCCCTCCTTCTTCCCCTCGCTTGTGTTGAGGGTTAGTTGACTCCCTCCCTCCTCCCCTCGCTTGTGTTGGGTGGTGACCTGTCCCCACCCCTCTTCTCCTCACAGTACACATCGGGGAGGAACATGCCACACAGCAACAACTACAACTATGGGATGCTGCAGCCACAAACTCACACTGTTGGAATGGCCACCACAGCAACAAAATTAAATGATAATCGTGATGAAGATCTGTCTCGTGTGGACGGGATGCGCGAAGTTCCTGTTCCGAATCCCATTGGGCACCTCTCAGGAGTAAATCAGAAACGGAAACACACCTTTCCCTCTTACAAGCCCGCCCCTCACTCCTCGGCCTTGAAAGCACCTCAACACAAGTCTAGCGAGGACCTGCAGCTGCCCCCCATGTCACCATGGTTACCAAACAATCAGAACTTAACAACATCTCAGCAGATTTCGTCCCTTCCTTTCCTCTCCACCTCTTCCTCCACGTGGACATCTGATGTGTGGAAGCAACCCTCCACCCATGATGTCTGGGCAGACCAGTCCGTATCTTCATTCCCTAAAGACACATGGTCCTCCAGCCAGCAGCCGGCAGAGTCTTCCTCCTGGCTCCAGTGGTCTACTTCAGATGACCAGTTGAGAGGGACAGTACAGGCCACCTTCGATGGGAGAGAGGATTTGATACAACTTCTTCGCCGTTTAGACATCAGTGAACAGCATGCGGATGTACTCCTGGTGTGTGTGTGTGTGTGTGTGTGTGTGTGTGTGTGTGTGTGTGTGTGTGTTTGTTTGTACATGTTTGTATGCATTGTGCGTGTGTGTGTGTGTATGTGTCTGTGTCTGTGTGTGTGTGTGTGTTTGTACATGTTTGTACATGTGTGCTATGTTTGTGTATGTGTATGAGCATGCATGTCTGTGTGTGTACATGTTTGTATATGCTGTATCTCTTTGCTGACCCTTGGTTCTTATGCACAGGACAAAGGTATTTCGGTTCAGCATCTTCAATCCATGCCAGAAGAGGACTGGAGGAACCTGTCCCTTCCAATGGGGCCAAGGTTGAAGTTACGGAAAGCTCTAGAGAGAATGGGAGACTGAGAATGGTAGTCTTCTTCAACTGCGATAACTGTTGTTCATTTTGTTATACCCAATGGAAATGGTACATTTATGGACTAAAATACTCATTGTTGGTTTTGTGAGATGTTGCAGGGCCCATCCTCCTCTTCCACTGCATAGCTGCACACACACACACACACACACACACACACACACACACACACACACACACACACACACACACACACACACACACACACACACACACACACACACACACACACCATAAAGGTATAGGGCCTGTAAATCATGATCCTTTTGTCACAAGCTCGTGGCTGCTATAGCAGTTGTTTGCTAAATACTATAAAATTCTCAATGTAGTTTTTGGAGGATGGGAAGAAGGTGGTTGCATGGTCCCTTGCCCTATATATATATCTGCCCCGTGCAGTGGTTTCAGCCATTCTGTACACACGCACATACACACGTGCATGCACACATACAGTACACACACGCACATACACACGTGCATGCACACATACAGTGCACACATGCACACAAACACAGAGACCAATTGCAAACCATAATTATGGACCCTCCCCCCTATATATAAACATGCTCATGCATGGGGCATACTTGCAGTGGTCAATTCCATGCATGTATATATGTATATAGTGAGACCTCACTTATCCACACCTCAAATGTCCAGTTCCCTCACCTTCCGCAGTAGTTTTTACCGGAACAAATCTGCACTAATCCTGCTGTATCACTGCTCCGGCCCTCATTCAATTATCCAATTCCCCCACTTTATCCACAATTTCATTCAGAACGGATGTGTGCGGATAAGTGAGGTCTGACTGTACTGCACAGATGCACGTGACGATTTAGCCAGCACACATGCGAAGTAAGATATACATATCAGTGAGCACTGTGCTTATAATAATTAGATTTGTGGTAACAAGCCAATAGGAGGCTAACAAGATGTATGCATGCATGCTGGCTTTTCCCTCAAGTGACATGCACAGTTGTACGACATCCATGCAGATCTGCTCAACGTGCAGAACATGCAGGCTGTCCAGCTACATGAAATGTACATTGATACCAATAGTATATGATAAAATTATTATACCTGATAATAGATTTATATATGCGATCATTGGACATTAATGACTATTATAAATATATGCTATGAACAATTAAAAATGACAAAACCTTTGAATGAAATTGTTGAGTGGACATGAGTCACTGGTGACACAAGAATGGTGGTAAATTAGTATTAGCACACAAACTAGACCTTTCTTCATCTACTGCCTGTTGAGGGCGAAACAATTGTGTCTCTTCTCCTAGTGGTTGTTACCTCTCACCAGTTTGTGTGTGTTCATGTTTCTGACTGCCATCTGGTGGGGGTTGGTGGTGGTTTGGGCGAGGCTCTCTGTCATTTGCTGGGTAAGGCTCTCTCCCTTGTCCTATCTCCTGTTGCAAGTTAATATGTTCTTCTTGTTGTCTTTGTTGTTGTGCCCTCTGTACATTCTTTTTACGAATTTTAATAATTATTACTATTATTATTATTACTAATATAAAAGCCCCTAGCAGAAAGACACCTAATACAGCACCAGCAATGGCTGCAGGAGGAATGAGTAATAGTAGATGACAGAGTGAAGAGCTTCTACTGGTCAGTATAGTGAATCACAAGCAATGTGGATATTGCACTATTAAGCAGATCAAACTGTTAAATTATGCAGGACAGCCTCATAGGCCTTCACGCATCAGCTGAGCCAGAACAAGGCCAATGAGGTCAAAGGAAACAGATTAGCTTGCACAATTGCTGAAGATCTGCTCATAATTCACTACTACAGTGGAGCCTAGTCACAGCAAATCCCCGGGGACACTGGAAATTCTTCGTTATATATCAGAAATTCACTATAACCAGTTGAAGTACCACAGTAGAACATGTACTGGGTCACATGAGACTACCCACTGTAAGAGAGCTCTTTATAACAAGTTTCCACTGTACGATGTACAATGTAGCAATGACCATCTATGACTGTACCATGTGGTCAGTATAGCTTCCGCGATCATCACACGTACGTACCTCCAGCAATAACATTGTTGGAATCTTCACTGGGAGCCTCTGAATCTGTGCCATTTTCACTTGAGTGACAGACTAGATGGCAAGGAACACCCATGCACACTGAACAAGATGCACTGTTTACTATGTGTTATGGCTACTTTGTGTGACTATGTGGACTACCAACCTTGTATAGTAATCTTTGACGACACAACTCGACTATGGGATGGAATCATGCTCACAAGACACTCGAAGTGAATGGTAACTGATCCTTCAAGAAAAGTGAGATTGACAAACGCCATGCCATCATCATCCAGTGATACCATTGATCTGTTTGTAGTATTTCCATTGATGTCCCTTTGGAAGTAAACTTCACAAAGGTCTGGCTTAATGCCTGTTTCAATGTAGAACTTCACAGGCACCCTAACCACTTCCCCTGGTGTAACACACATGGTTGTGTTTCGTGATGGCTCAAGGAAGTACTGTCCTGCAAAACACAAGGTCATTGTTAACAGGTTAATTCAAACCACTTCGTTTGCAACCAATACCCACAGCATTTCACTTATCCCTCTATAAGAACTGTGTATGTATGTATGTATGCTCTAACAAACAGCTGTCACACTGATAGTTGTTGCGATGTACAGTGAAACCTGTCTATAACGACCACTCAAAGGACCAAGTAATTGTGGTCTCTGTAGACAGGTGGTCCTTATACAGAGGTGCTTTAGTATAACTGAAATGGGCAATGAGCCAGCCTACCATGGTCTCCACAGACAGATGGTCTTTATATCCGAGTGGTCTTTTAAGACAGGTTTTATTGTAGTTGTGTATGTGCCCATTGGCAATGACTTGATATGCAGTGTAATGAAGCAATTTAACTCCTGACACTGCACTCATCAGAGGTGGGGGGAGCAAAAATTAGGCCTGTGGCCATGGACCTAGTACAATAGGCCTATGTAGCCTTCTATGGACCAGTAAGTCTTGGGTCCTGTATGAGGGGAGTGGGTCTAATGAGTGGAGATGCACTCCGAACAGAGAACCCGGTGCAATGATAACAGTAGAAACAGTTCATGCTATCCAATTCTGCTATTATAGTCACTATAAACTGTTGTTGTAGGATAGCGCTTCTGCTAAACTTTTGAGGGAAATTCCATGCAGCTCGTATTTATTATAATAGTCGAATCCCAACACGAGGGACTATCACTCTATAATTCGCGTTTGATGTGGTCGAAATCCACTCAGCTTGAGTGGATACGTACACATCGTCGCCTCGATAATCGATAACATCGTACAAGCACTTACATAAGGCGCTTACCTTCGAAGAGAAGCCAATAAACAGCGAAGACGACTGACTCATTGCTTGCCGATCGGCACTCGTATTCTCCGGTGCTGGACACGTTCGAAATGACCACGGTCAGTGATCCTGCATCGCTAACTTCTCCTATCGAAGGTTGACTGCTGTGGTACCATCGGCGCTCCACGTTTGGAGGTCCGGAGCCGCACAACAGTACGACTTCCTTCATTTTCGTTACGACCTTGTACGTTGTATTTTGGCATTGAACAGCAAAGAAACATCAAATGGGTAGTCTGTATTGCTCAGTAGACTTCTAGCCCGAGTTCTAGCCTGACCACAGCTGCTATATGTGGTATAGGAGGAAGTACTCTTTTCTCACCTATTGATCCACTGAGCCATGCCCAACTGGCCACAAAACAGAGACATACAAACTTGAGTCTAGCAACGTTAACCATGATGGAACAAGATCCTTGTGCTCGCAAGCTATGATGCAAGACATTTCCGGCACATGCTAATCTCATGACAATTGGGCATAATTGTGTATAATTATGGAATATGTCCGAGAAGACTCCAAAGGTATGAACAAAATTGCAGTCAGAGGAAATATTAGAGGAGTCGAACACTTGGTAATAGTTCTCTATTTGGCTCATACCTTTCCATATTCATAAAGCACAATAATAGACACAGATGTGTGTATGTGTGTGTGTGTGTGTGTGTGTGTGTGTGTGTGTGTGTGTGTGTGTGTGTGTGTGTGTGTGTTAATTATCATGTGAACTTGTTGCATGAATCTTACAGCCAGTCAGACTGCTATGATATGGTCTGGCTCTGTAAGACCGTACAGTGTGGACACACCCACACAGCACGCTTTGCACAAGACACGCACGTTAGCACAAGCATACCACACACACTAGCATACAGAAGTGAATACTGTGCATGATTTTCCCCTGAGAAATGAACCTCCTTAATCGATGGCCCGTGTACATTGAGGGATTAAATCAGAGTGTGCATGCATGCATGGGTATACTATATTATAGACTATCAGCTATTCTCAAACTACACTAGTGACATAGAGGAAGATGCTTTCCAGTCAGTCGTATCTCAGCATGATTTGATGTAAAAGCCATTCGGTCTGCCATGCCAATAGAATAGTGTAGTTTACAAATAGTTAGTAGTCTAGTATACCCACCCATGCATGCATGTCTAGTCTAGTATACCCACCCATGCATGCATGTCTAGTCTAGTATACCCACCATGCATGCATGTCTAGTCTAGTATACCCACCCATGCATGCATGTCTAGTCTAGTATACCCACCCATGCATGCATGTCTAGTCTAGTATACCCACCCATGCATGCATGTCTAGTCTAGTATACCCACCCATGCATGCATGTCTAGTCTAGTATACCCACCCATGCATGCATGTCTAGTCTAGTATACCCACCCATGCATGCATGCACACTCTGTTTTTATCCCTCAGTGTATGCATGCCAACTCGAGGAGGTGTATTTCTCATGCAGGGGAAAACCACAGTGTTTCACTCTTGTATGCTAGTGTGTGTGCTGTGTTTGTGTTAACGTATGTGTATTATGCAATATGTACGTGCTGTATGGACACACCCACACAGCACGGTCTTACAGAGCCAGACCTTATCATAGTGGTCTGACTGCTGTAAGATTCATGCAACACGTTCACATGATAATTAAAACACAAGGGACATGTGGGCGGTGGTTGTCTGTTGGTTCTGTGTAATGTGGGGGTGGAGTGAGGTACGGGCACAAAGCAGCTGTTGCACACACCACACATGGTGGGGGAACAGGTGCTAAAACAGATGAGCATAACATTAAACAATAATTTGATTAAGAAGCAAATGTTTCATGAACAGGTACTAATCTAAAAATGTAGATACACAATTAAAGGATACTTTAAAACTGTTATACCTGTGTCTTCCCTTGGTTCTAGATTGTTCCTGGGAGAGAGAACAGAATCATTTATGTACATTTGATTGGCAGCTTAAATGACAGAGTAACTCACAGTCGAGAGGCTATACAGAATCAGGACGACAAATGAGGGAATCTCCTGCTACAATGCAGGAGATTCCCTCTTTCAACTGAGTGTCAGCACTCAGTTGAGTTGGAGTTTGTAAAAACTCCTTGTTCATGCACTCATCTTCTTCATGTTTGAATTTAAAACAGCATAACTTTATTAGAATATTGGACATCTTGTGGGCTGCAAGGGTGACAGTATACCAGAATCAGGTTAGACTCACAGACCAACACTGAATTGAACACACCTGCAGTATCTATGGTACCACAAAGCACACCTTCTGTACTAAAATTACCCTGTGTCTCATAAACAGTATGTACCTCTTTTATAGCCGTGAGGACCATTCTTAATGAAATTCACAGCTAGCAAGAAATCTGATTGGCTGCTTGCTCCTGCTCTCAACCTAGATTTGTAGGATCATTCGGAATTTATAGTCGAAGCCTCCAGCACAGGAGCAGCTAAGGTCAGGGCATGACCAGCTGGTGCAGCTGACACGCCCACTGGTGCTTTGGGATAGGTAATCTCCCCTAATAACCTGAATTTATAGTTTATTCATCTTGTTTCCTTGTTCTTGGGTGGTCTCTTCACACCATCTCACCCACCAGTGCTGCCCTTATAAGGCAAAGTGGATCCATTGTTGATACAGGCTGTACACTATGTTTACCGCTTTCAATCACCAACCTGTCTCTGGTGGTTCAAGCATGCTAGTCTGGTCTGCTGTTGAGTCTTTCAAACACGGAATATGGAATTATGGCTTCTCTCCTTTTTGCTTGCTTCTCATGACAAACTACAAAATTATGTACTTTCATCACTGTTAATGTCATTAGTGATCCAGCTAAAGTCTAAAGGCATCATTCCAGTTCCCTGAATACATGTTATAAGCATTGCACAGTGGGAGGGCTGTGGACTGCAGCTCTTCCTCTTGTTTGCTCCTACTGCAAGCAATCGGGCAGTTCAGGGCAAGCATGTTAGTCTATGGGGCAAGTGTGTGTATCTATGGGGCAAGTGTGTGTGTCTATGGGGCAAGTGTGTGTATCTATGGGGCAAGTGTGTGTGTCTATGGGGCAAGTGTGTGTATCTATGGGGCAAGTGTGTGTGTCTATGGGGCAAGTGTGTGTGTCTATGGGGCAAGTGTGTGTGTCTATGGGGCAAGTGTGTGTATCTATGGGGCAAGTGTGTGTGTCTATGGGGCAAGTGTGTGTATCTATGGGGCAAGTGTGTGTGTCTATGGGGCAAGTGTGTGTATCTATGGGGCAAGCGTGTGTGTCTATGGGGCAAGTGTGTGTATCTATGGGGCAAGTGTGTGTGTCTATGGGACAAGCATGTGTGTCTATGGGGCAAGTGTGTGTGTCTATGGGGCAAGTGTGTGTGTCTATGGGGCAAGTGTGTGTGTCTATGGGGCAAGTGTGTGTGTCTATGGGGCAAGTGTGTGTATCTATGGGGCAAGTGTGTGTGTCTATGGGGCAAGTGTGTGTGTCTATGGGGCAAGTGTGTGTGTCTATGGGACAAGCATGTGTGTCTATGGGGCAAGTGTGTGTGTCTATGGGGCAAGTGTGTGTGTCTATGGGGCAAGTGTGTGTGTCTATGGGGCAAGTGTGTGTATCTATGGGGCAAGCGTGTGTGTCTATGGGGCAAGTGTGTGTGTCTATGGGGCAAGTGTGTGTGTCTATGGGACAAGCATGTGTGTCTATGGGGCAAGTGTGTGTATCTATGGGGCAAGTGTGTGTGTCTATGGGGCAAGTGTGTGTGTCTATGGGGCAAGTGTGTGTGTCTATGGGGCAAGTGTGTGTATCTATGGGGCAAGTGTGTGTGTCTATGGGGCAAGTGTGTGTGTCTATGGGTCAAGTGTGTGTCTATGGGGCAAGCGTGTGTGTCTATGGGGCGAACATGTGTGTCTATGGGACAAGCATGTGTGTCTATGGGGCAAGAATGTGTGTCTATGGGACAAGCATGTGTGTCTATGGGGCAAGTGTGTGTATCTATGGGGCAAGTGTGTGTGTCTATGGGGCAAGTGTGTGTATCTATGGGGCAAGTGTGTGTATCTATGGGGCAAGCGTGTGTGTCTATGGGGCAAGTGTGTGTCTATGGGGCAAGTGTGTGTGTCTATGGGGCGAACATGTGTGTCTATGGGTCAAGCATGTGTGTCTATGGGGCAAGAATGTGTGTCTATGGGGCAAGAATGTGTGCCTATGGGGCAAGTTGATGTACATTGCACATTGACAAGTGACCACAAGACGACATCACGTTATGAATATTATGCATATGAGATATGTTTTGAAACAATGTACATTACAATGACCTCTGGTTCATTGTAATGTACCATGTCCATCGCATGCATTCCAACTGCATGCAAGATTGATACCATGCATGGTGCATTCCTACATGCATGCATGGTGCATTCCTACATGCATGCTGCATGTATGTATACCATAGCACGCGTATGGGAGAGCTATATTGATGTAGAGTTTCAGCGCATACTGATCACTTAGTCATAATACCTCAAGTCCACAAATTGTGGCGAGGATGCATCATTGATAACAGTGAAATTAACAACGGAGAACTGAGATCAATATTAACAGCAAAGATAAAGTACACAGTGCTAGTAGAAATATGACTGTGGCCAAGCCAATAGCCAACAACTAAAATGTAAAGTTAAGTTAAACATAATACCTACTTAAGCTATCTACAATACAGTAAGAGAGGAGGGTTCTGTTCACTACACATCACTGTCCTTTGGACCGACAATTTCCACACTTCTTTTGTTGGGTATCTGCATTGAAATGGGGAGAGTATGTGTATTGCTGCAGGTTAGAGCATCCATGCTGCAGGTGCCCATTTCTATAGATAAGCACTTTGCTCTACACTGTTTACACACTATGCATCCACTGCACTCTAACTAACAGGTAATTCCCTTTCTAGTTAACAGGTGATTCCCCTCATATAAGTCCCTAGAACCATTAATTGGTGGTGGCAATTGTACTAAAGTATACACCACATGTGAGAGGACACGTGGTGGCTGT
Organism: Halisarca cf. caerulea; assembly: GCA_963170055.1. Taxonomy (NCBI): domain Eukaryota; kingdom Metazoa; phylum Porifera; class Demospongiae; order Chondrillida; family Halisarcidae; genus Halisarca; species Halisarca cf. caerulea. Next base: position 5,879,373 of record CAUJGJ010000313.1, on the reverse strand, counting down.
GGGACACATCAGTGTTTGTTTGTGTGTGTGTGTGTGTGTGTGTGTGTGTGTGTGTGTGTGTGTGTGTGTGTGTGTGTGTGTGTGTGTGTGTGTGTGTGTGTGCTGTGGGTGTACTGGTGTGTGTACTGTATGTGCTGTGGGTGTACTACACTGCAAACAAGTATCCCACCACTACTTCCTCGGCCACTTGACTGTTGAAGGGTGTGGTCTCTCTGGAGCAGACTTTGGGTGTGACTGTCTCTAGACAAGGTAGAACAGGTGACTGCTGCTGAGGCTGTAGAGGAGGACGTGGAAGGACGTAGGCCCTTTGAGCTTCAGAGAACAGTGACGGTGGGAATCGGCTAGCTCCGGTGGTACCAGACACAATGTTCGGATTGTCATCGTGAGACTTGGTGTCAACATCTTTCTCACTGATCATTGCAATGCTCTCCCTCTGCTCATTGTTGTTGTGCAAGGCACCTTCAACCACAGCAACATTCTCTTCTCCACCCAACCTCTCCTCTCTCTCCCGACATCTCAAACAACAACAATGTGATTTCTTACGTTTACAAAGAATGATCATCATGATGATAACAACAAGTCCAAGAACACAAAAGAAAATTACAGAAATAATGATGGACAGTGAGACCACAGTTGGTGCATCCACAGCTGAAAATCATTAGAGGACCATTTGAGGTAGACCAAAGGAAGGGTTAGAGAAAAGGAGTAACTGACAAACACAATACTTGACTCGTTCTTTGACTGACACTTACTTGGGTTAGGGCTGGTGGTGCCACCAGGGTCTCCCCTCACTGTGGACACATGAAGACAGGTAACAATCACACACATCTCTCAACGAATGCAAACAATCATCCTTGTGCCGGGAAAGATGGCTCACATGTGATCTGTATCTTCGCTGACTTTATGTCTCCATTGACACCAGAGGTTGTGAGTATGAAGTACATGATAGAGGATCTGTTGACCGCAACAGTGAAGGCTGCCTGACAACTTCCATTGGTCAATCTCTGATGACCCTTTGCAGTGTTTTTGATGTACATGGTAACAGCTACAGGGTTATCCCCTTCAGAGGAGGAAAAAAGATTCATGATGACATCCTTGTGTACAGTGAACATTCGCATGCATACAGACACGGACGGATGCACACACACACATGCACACACACACACACACACACACACACACACACACACACACACACATGTGCACACACACACACACGTGCACACACACACACACACACACATCTACACACATCTACACACACACACATCTACACACACACACACACACACACACACCACACACACACACATCTACACACACACATACATACACATCTACACACACACCTGTGTTCATCCTACACCGCACAGTAACAGTGAACTCTTCATTAGCCATTGCTTCAATCGTTGCAGGAAGACCAATGTAGTGCTCTTCTGCATGGCGAACAAAGAAGTCCAGACAGAACATGACAACACTGTTCCAACATGCATCTTAAGAAGAACTGATCACCGCGTGTACCTTCAGTCAAGAGCCAGTAGAAAACATACTCCATGTCGTCCTTTCCGCACGAGTATCGTCCGGTGTAGGAGGAGTTGACGACCGTCACACGTAATGTAGCTTGATCAACAAATTGGACGAAGTCATCTTCGACTATCGGCTGTTGGTTGAATAGCCACTTAACAGACGGGTCGTTTCTTCTTTGTGGACACTGCAGACTGTACTCCCTACCGTAGCTGATGATCAGACTTCGAGGCTCTGGAAGATAAAGCAGAAATAAGTTATAAGGCTCCGCAGACAGCCACGGGTACTCCAAGATGTTAACAAACCGACTAATGCAAGCAAGGCTGAGATTGAGGTCACGACAAAGTACAATACTTGCATCTTTGGTCCTTGTATTAAACCTTGACTTCATGTAGTGAGTCGTTCTGGAAGCTTCTGATGGCCACGCGCATAACCACGTGCATTCAGTCGTTAGTCTCGCGTAGCCAGCCCCCCCTTGTTGACAATGGCATAAGGGGAGACACTCATTATTACTAATCAAAGTAACAATAAAATACAAAGATCCTGCTAAGAGTTTCTACTTATGACCTACAACTACACTACTTAAGTTTCTCTTAGCTGGATGATGCCTCGGACACAGGGGTAATAGGGCCTTCTGGCAGCTCTGGGGCTGTACTGGGGTGTTCCGGAACCTGGCAAGGCTGATAGTGGGGTATGTGACTGTTGGTCTAGGACGCTGGGTTCTTCCCAGGCAAGGCCGGAGCTCAAAGAAGCAACATCTCGGCGACAGACAGTTGAATCAATATGGTGGCAGCAGTGCTAAATTCGCGTTGGGGTCTCCAAATCGCTGCCATCATCCTCCGCGTTTCTAATTGGAAAAAAATCTTGCCTCAGCTCCTAGTCACCATTCTTATCTTAATCTTCATTGGTCGTGGCTATCTTTGTCATCCTATTTCTTGTTCATTTCGCTCATTCGCCATGTGGTGGTAGCCATTTTACAGTATTATAGAACCTTAGAAGACACTGCCACTGCAATCATTACTTTGCTCAACGACCTGGCGACCGCCACACGGTCCAAAACATGGACAAAGAGCTGATGGCGCAATGCATCATCATGACACATGACTGCAGCACAACGTAACAGAAAACTATATGCTACCGGTTATCAACACACAAACAATAGATCTAGAAAGGTTACACCATATATAATGTATGAGATTACATAACAGTGGCCATCCTGTCAGTGAGACAGCAACTATAAAACTACTGTATTAATGAAGTAAATCAAAATGATGACCAAAATTGAAAAAAAGTAAAATTTGCATCCACATAGCAAGGAGAACATGCTTAATACCTGAAAACAGACATACACACAGTTTTGGGTGTACACACTACACACTGGCAGTGCTCTTAATCATGGCATGTTGTCTTTATGGGAGTCCAAGTTGATGCTGATACACACAGTAATGCCTCCTCTGAGAGACCACCCCATGTCACTTATGTACAAAAGTGTTTATAACAGGTCCCTAAGACAGCCCGTCAATACGTGGCCGTACTATTTCTATTGTCCCTTTCACATTGGTAGCCACCCGTGGAGATGGACACACCTGAAATAAAATAGAAGATAAAAGTTACTATCAATTTCCCTCTCTTAATTGTAAATGGTTGAGAACTAACTTCACTTGAGAAAACTGAAGGAAGAGATCCAGTGAAACTCGGATTCTGATACATGCTCTGTGATTCTGACTGTGGTGCTGTGGGTGGTGTGCTATTGGTTTGTTCACTTTGCAATGATGTTTGGGAGTTGCTGATAGCATCTGTGTGGTGTCGCCGGTAGCGTCGAAGAGAAGCAGGGGAGTTGGTACCATCCTCTAATGAACCCACCCTCAAAAATGGACGTTTGATCTTACATGGTCCTGAAGAGTCTTTCCACTTCTGTATTCTACATCCGAGACATAAACATGCTGGAAGGCCACACACTATGACAACCACCAAAGACCATGTGGCAACAGTATACGATTCACCTACATGTAAGTATAAAGAAATAATAAGACGTATACATCAATGTCAATTTGAGATAAATTATTGAATACAAAGTCATAATATGGTATAATGTTGACTCACAGTTGTTGTGTGGAGTTGCTGTAGTTGATGGTGGGATCGAGGCATTCATGGTTTCTAAAAATAAGTGGATATTGAGATGTAGCATCTTCCGTTCAGTGAATATATGACTTTATACTAACATTTCTTTCCACCCAAAACTGACCTGTTGCACTTTTCATATTGTCATTTGCCAGAGTGTTGGACCCAGGACAGCTTTGTGACGGCTGTGGTATTTCGAGGTACCCACGATTAATGTAGTCTAAATCAAGTTAATACAATTCCGTAAATATTGCTACACTGCAATCAAGTAGCCACATAACAGGTCACATCACTTAGCATTACCTAGACACACTTGCAAATTCAGTAACACTGATGGTGTGGAGAAGGGCCTTGCATCGGAAGAGTGAGATGATGTAGGGAAATTCCCTGAAGGACGTGGTTGAGGGGATGTGGAGATGGCCCCTGAATATGTAGTCTGAGATGAGGGGGCATCCCCTGAGCTGATGGTCTGGGTTGTGGGGATTTCCCCTGAACTGGTGGTCTGAGCTGTGGGAAAATCCCCTGAACTGGTGGTCTGAGCTGTGGGGATTTCCTCTGAGCTAGTGCTCCAAGTTGTGGAGATTTCCCCTGAATTGTGATGCCCAGAAGATCCCATTGGCCGACTCCCTGGAGAACTGTACTTTTCAGTGGATACAACATCAACAGATGTTGAGACCAGTTGAGTAGTTGAAGGGGAAATGACCACTGGTACAACTGTAAAGATAAAGATTCAACATTACAGGGGTGCCTGGATACAGCTGTTTCTATACCAGACATGGAGAAGGGGCACATCGTGATGGTGACTGCATGGACAAGGACATGCCATGAAACATTGATCAATAATAAATTTCCGTATTGACTGGTTATAATCATACTTTATTTATAGCAGGTAACTGTTACTGTCTGCTGTAGGCAAGTGGTTTTCTCCTTTAGTGACAATGCACTCTTCAACAAATATTGCACTATTCTAAATGTTTGTTTCAAAACAGAACTTTACGTTGATAGCATCATCAGAACTTTAATCTATGTCCAAATTGCTACTTGAACAAGTCACCATTTTTGTAGCAATTAGTCATGACGACAGATTGTACGTATTGTAGGCCAACATGGCTGAAAACATTGATATCCATTACCGCAATCATTGACTAGTAAAATTATAATCCTGAGGAAATGTCCACATACTTGACACCACAGATCCAACACAAGCCGTACCAAACAACAATTATTTCCTCCACCACTGGTAGTGCAATGAAGTACCGTATGGAGGGATGTTCTCACAAGGTTATTCGCACAATTTTCCCCAATTTACTGGTTCCCCAAATTTTATTCTGTACTGATGTATTGCCATTAAATGAATTAGCCACTCACCACTCAAATGGTGAATTATCAGCTAGCATAGAGACGCAATAGGATACATGTGATTCACAGGACAAAAGTGCACCTTTCACAATCAAAGCAGTCAACAACATGCTATTACAGTTAAACCTCTCTGAAATGCAGCTGCCTCTATTAATAGCACTCAACTGCTCTGCCTCATTTGACATCCCTCACATCGACATGTGTACATAAAAATAAACCGCTGAAATAAGGACAACCCCATGTACAGGACAGCTTACTGTGAACCCAATGGTGTCCTTACTATAGAGGTTTCACTGTACAGGACAGCTTACTGTGGACCCAATGGTGTCCTTACTATAGAGGTTTCACTGTACAGGACAGCTTACTGTGGACCCAATGGTGTCCTTACTATAGAGGTTTCACTGTACAGGACAGCTTACTGTGAACCCAATGGTGTCCTTACTATAGAGGTTTCACTGTACAGGACAGCTTACTGTGGACCCAATGGTGTCCTTACTATAGAGGTTTCACTGTACAGGACAGCTTACTGTGGACCCAATGGTGTCCTTACTATAGAGGTTTCACTGTACAGGACAGCTTACTGTGGTCCCAATGGTGTCCTTACTATAGAGGTTTCACTGTACAGGACAGTGTACTGTGGTTCCAATGGTGTCCTTACTATAGAGGTTTCACTGTACAGGACAGTTTACTGTGGTCCCAATGGTGTCCTTACTATAGAGGTTTCACTGTACAGGACAGCTTACTGTGGTCCCAATGGTGTCCTTACTACAGAGGTTTCACTGTACAGGACAGCTTACTGTGGTCCCAATGGTGTCCTTACTATAGAGGTTTCACTGTACAGGACAGTTTACTGTGGTCCCAATGGTGTCCTTACTATAGAGGTTTCACTGTACAGGACAGCTTACTGTGGTCCCAATGGTGTCCTTACTATAGAGGTTTCACTGCATTCACAAAATCAAACTGTTCCTATGATGTACCAACCTTTTATCACGAGAATATCAGATTCGTGATTATTTCCAGCAAAAATGACAAAGGAGTAGTTTCCGCTGTCCCCAAGGCTGGCCGCAGGTATGGTGTAGGAGGCCATTCCATCACTAACTCTCAGTCTCTGGATCTGTACTCTATTCCTGTTGAGACCGATGTCATGCAGAGGACTGTGGTCAAGAAGGTACGTTCGAATGCTCACATCAATGGTGACCGACTGCCCTTCAATCACAGTGCGCTGGCTTTGACTGAAAGGCTCAAAGAGATCAGCTGAGAGGGTTGGAAGAATGTGGAGCACTTAAATAGTATATCTCTACATGATGCATGAAGTACTCATTGTCTGTCTAATAATTATGTTCACACACACACACACACACACACACACACACACACACACACACACACACACACACACAGTGACACACACACACACAGTGACACACACACGCACAGTGACTCACACACACATGTATACACACCATACATGCACAATGAAAATAATCACGAATGTCCCCTCAAAACCATACAAGTGCTCAAGGGGTGTGCGAGCAGTGACAGGATCATCGATCGACCCTCCCCTGCACACATGGTAAACTAGCTTGCACACAAAAAGTATGATCAGTGAGCATACTGTGGCTATACCTGCGGCAACGAGCAAATACGAGGCCAACACGATGCTGCTGTTTCCTCTAGCGATACAGTCGTACCGTCCGGATATGCTCCTGTTAAACGACTCGACGTTTAAGGTTCCAGTTGGAGAGGAAGGTTCGAGAAATTCCGTACCATTGGTGTTGATGTTCGTGAATCTCCAGAGGACAGCGCGTACGGTGTTGTTGCAGAGAAGTCTACTGCCTTCTCCAAGGGAAAGGATGCGGACGATGGGAGAACCTATAGCTATAGACCACATTGGAGGAGATAAAAAGTGGATTTAGATAATTTAATTTAATTTCATTGGTGCATTGATTTGAACGACTTACAATGCCCTAAAAGGACGAATACAACCATAACCGTGGCCAGCAGTGTTGTCGTCTTCGCCATGTATTTCTTCCTTTCAAGTTGAGTTCAGACCTTATATGTCCACGACCTAATAAGGCTAGGGGTGAAATGTCATTATTAAAGATCAAAGTACATAGTCATATAATGCTAACTATAAAAAAATACTTTAGCATAATAATAGTTGTGATCCTTGAGGACCACAAAGTGATTTATCTTATGAAAGATGTATGTCTCTATAATCCGTACCTGTTAGTCTAGGTTGCACAAGTCATCATCCATGCATTAATCCCACCAGCTGCAGATATTGCATGCATGGTCGCATCATAGATACTACTGGTTTGTAGTATCTGTGGTTGCATCAGACACTCTATACTATGTAGTATAGAGTGTTTATGGTCACATGACAATGTGATCACTTCCATATTGGTATATGGTGCAGACATGCCATAATAGTACCTTTAGGTCTGCTGTCTAAGGTGCAGTAATGCATCGATTTCAGTCCATGCCACTAGTGAAACATTTGTCACCTACGTACAGCCAGAGCATGGACAATCTACTACATAACACCATACATGGCCCCCATCATCGTAGTATATACAAAACTACAGCTCAAATATATTTTGCAAGTAAAACAACCAACCTGTTCAGGTACTTGGGCAAGACTAAAATTTAGTCACACTCTCCTAAACCCAAACTCAGTAATAATCCCATCCTATACTTTGCACGCTGGTGTCTCCCTGGTTAGTGACATTTGACACTAACCAGCAGCTGGTGGCATGATATTACGCACAATGTCACACCAAATTTCAGTGATATTCATTAATTACATTCTCAATACTCAAAACAGAACAATACAGAGAATCACGAATGTTCATCTTTAGCCTTTCTTGTGTAGATGGTCAGACTGGTGTGGTGGTCTACCAGCTTGATCAGACCCTTCCCCTCCATCTCCTTCAGCGCCTTCCTTGCTAGTGAACCTCTGACCTTTAACCTTTCTGACACGACAGCTGGCGTGATTAGCTTCCAAGTGGGGACTTCCTTGTAGAATTTGTCGTAAGTAGGTTTGTCAAAGAGGATCATGTTGTTCAGTTTGTCCCTGACTTTTCCCTTGGACCATTTCTGCAGAAGGCAAAACAAACTCAGTGAATCAATACCGGACTGAGGGACATGGCTACAGTGAACCATCCATAATAAGGACACCATTGGGACCACAGTAAGCTGTCCTGTACAGTGAAACCTCTATAATAAGGACACCATTGGGTCCACAGTAAGCTGTCCTGTATAAGGAGATGTCCTTTTCAGAGGGTATGTAAATGCACACATCAATGTAAGGGATTTCAAATGGGGTGAGTGGTGGTGTCCTGTAAAAAGTGGTGGCTGTGTTTCAGAGGTGCCCTATAGAGCATGTTACAGCTACTCTGGTTGGCTACATGTTTACAGTAGCTTCTTGGTCCGTCACTGCTTCATCTGTGGAAACCTCTGTGTGCCAAGGGCTTAACTAGCTATGAGGCAGAGGAGGCAGCTGCCTCTTCACTGATCAGAAACCTCAGGACACAATACACACACACTATCATCACTTGACATTCAAAACAGGCTCAGAAGGAGAACAGTGTGGTACACTGATTTAGGAAGCATACAAAGATATTTGCCCACAGTCTTAAAGTGTATCCAGTTCAGTTGGATCGTGTGTGGCAGTCTCACATCCAGGGACAGAAATTACCTTCACTACAACTCCAAATCATAAACTACTCAACATGGTTGACCGAGGAGAACATGGCTATACAAATGCCAGACTACATTCGGTTCTCCTAGCTACACAACCTTGTACCTCCTCCAAACATGCTACTGAGAAAATGGCGGATCTTCAACATATGACATCTCGTGTAAAGTAGAACATGGCAATAGGTAATAAACAACAAAAACGATATTTGTTAAGTGAAATCGGGTACTACAATAGATTCTACAGTCTAATTCAAAATTAAAAAAAAATCGTTATCTCAACACAAAAGTTACCTTTTTCTTTGCCTTTCCACCACTACTTGGCTTGTCTGGTTTTTTCTTTTGTTGGCCCTTCTGCTGGCCTTTGCCTTGTTGCTGCTGCTTACCCTTTGTTCCCACCTAAAACACCAGAGAAAGGAATAAAAATACGATGTGTAAACCGAAGAAGATAACGGACTCACCATTTTGGTACAAGAACACGTGGAGGAGACGTCATATCAGTCACGTGACTTACATTGGAAACATGTCCGCCGAGTTCCAAGCTGCTGCAGAATCAGTGAAAAGTTTCACTAAGAAACCGACTAATGAAGAACTTTTGGAGTTGTATGGACTATACAAGCAAGTAACCGTGGGTGACTGTAACACGGACAAGCCGAACAGTTGGTGGGATCCCAAAGGAGCTGCCAAGTGGGACGCCTGGAAGAAGAGAGAAGGAATGAGCAAGGAAGACGCGGAGAAGGCGTATATTGAGCTCGTAGCTCAACTGAAGCCGAATTACGCCTGAGTGAATGAATTTTCTATAGTTGTCTATTTATTGTACCAAATGAAAACAATAGTCTACCCAATACTGCATATTTCAGATGTTTGCTATTTATGTGGTTGCTATGCAATATTGCCGTGCGCTTGCAATCAAGAACGATTGAGTGAATATTGAAGATCCATTGAATTCCATGAGCATTGTTACATGACAAATAAATAAATGAATGAAGTACTTGCCCATCTGTGCTATACCGATGTGTGTGTGTGCTTGCTCTTAGCCCTGACAAGGTAAGTCGGTACAAAGAGAAAGATTGCAATCGTTGTTAGCTTGATGATTGTGGACAGGGAGATGAGGTCTTCTAGTGATGTTAGCTGGAAAAGGATGGTACCAGCTTGTACACACGTGTAGTTGTAAGGGATCAGCCCTGGAGGGGGTGGGGACAATAATAATACTATGTAAAAGGTTTTGTACACACACACACACACACACACACACACACACACACACCTCACCTATGAGCACAGACAAGAAAAACAGTGGGAGTGGTACTCCAATGACAGGAGAGATGATGTTGAGTAGCCAGTTTGGGGTGACTGGTACCAACCTTAGGGATATCATAACATAGAGTGCACTGTGTGCCTGAGTGGTCACCTGCAGTCATATGAGAGGGAGGTGGGGAGATTCACACACACACACACACACACACACACACACACACACACACACACACACACACACACACACACCATGCTTTGCACCCTTGCCAATTGCGAGGGAAAGAACTCTTCTACAACTTCTTTGAGGACCAGTCGAGACAGGAGGTAGCAACAAGACGCACCACACGCAGAGAGAAAGGAGACCAGTATCAGACCTTGTACTGGTCCAAACAGAGCTCCTGCTAAAATGTTCTACAGACACAAGGATCAAGTATGAATAAGCTTGAATAGGGGCATTCTCTCCTCTCCACCCTCCACGCACCCTCCTCTCTACCTTCCATGCACCCTCCTCCACTCACATTCAGATTCAGGAAACTTATTTGTTCTGGTAAGGCCTTTAGCCGATGTAGCTACTATTCTAGGCACCCAGTACAACACAGGACAAAAGACAAACTCCTCTCCCCCTCCACTCCCATTCCCCTCGTCCCCTCCACCTACACTTCTATGTCTCCTTCACTCACACTCTTCTCCCCTTCCACTCCCCCTCCACTCACATTTCCCTCTCCCTTCCACTCACACTCCCCTCTACCCCTCCACTCACACTCCACTCTCCCTTCCACTCACACTCCCCTCTCCCCATCCACTCACACTCTCCTCTCCCCCTCCACTCACACTCCCCTCTACCCCTCCACTCCCCCTCCTCCAACACCCTCCAATACCCTCTACCTCTTATCCTCAACCCCTTCACCTCTCCACCCACAAGCTCCTCTCCATACTCCATAGTCCTGTACCACTCCACAGTATATAAATGTCAAGAGGGACAAGGGTTGGGTATGAGACTATCCACTAATCTCCTCTCCTCCTTCCCCGCATTCCCACCACTCTAACCCTCTCACCCTCCATCACACATACTCACAAGAAGGGCAGATCCTGGTATGGCAAACGTCTGCTTGAAGAGGTAAGCCAGGGAGCAGAAGAGAAACACAGTCATGCTGTGGTCTTCACTCAGCTTGCGCAAGGCACCGCAGACAGTCTTCAGCTCTTCCAGTGATGTTGGGAGGTACACAGAAGAGCTGAAACACAAGCAAAGCAGGTTGCTGAAATATTACAAAATGGACATTATCCGGAGCATAAGAAGTGGTCTAAGATGACATCGAAGACCATAAATGGAGAGCACTTAGTGTGTGTATGAAGTATCTATGACAACGAAGACCATAAATGAAGAGCACTTAGTGTGTGTATGAAGTATCTATGGTTTAATGGAAGACACAGTTGGAAGAGTGCTGCTGCAGACAGTAGGATATACTCAGTCTCACAGGGTAGGCCTATAGATACGAAGTCATCCTGATTATACGCACACGACTACGTGCCCAACCTGAGCAACTGGTCGCTCTGTCCGAAGGAGCCATGCAAGGCAGGGGAAGAGAAGGCAAGGACAGTGCCCTGCAGGTTCCTACAATATCTTGATGAAAGCGAACTAACTTTCCGTCCAAAAAGGAGGAGAGATATCTTCCAAAGTAATATAAAACAGCTATCGATAGTGAAAATGCAACTGCCAAAGGCCACAGCTTCCAGATTGTTCTAGCAATTGTCCGCGCTCTGGCTTTGGTGGCCATTTTAACGAATTGCGTAATAGTCGTTCATGCAAGCAGTAAGGCGCTTGATGTCTTCCCCAAATCCAAAGAAGCCAAAAGCAGTTTTAACGTTTGTCACTGGGAACTCAGGGAAAGCGAAAGAGGTAAGCTTGGATACCCACGGCACTTTGTCATCCAGAAT
>CAUJGJ010000313.1:5849978-5862478 GCA_963170055.1 Halisarca cf. caerulea | reverse complement strand
CCCCGCAGCACAAGGCCTGCATGCATGCTGACATGTCCCCCGCAGCGCAAGGCCTGCATGCATGCTGACATGTCCCCCGCAGCACAAGGCCTGCATGCATGCTGACATGTCCCCCGCAGCGCAAGGCCTGCATGCATGCTGACATGTCCCCCGCAGCGCAAGGCCTGCATGCATGCTGACATGTCCCCCACAGCACAAGGCCTGCATGCATGCATGTCCCCCACAGCACAAGGCCTGCATGCATACACATATCTTGATCATGATCTCCTGCAGTCCATTACAGTATGTAATATTTTACCATGCATTTAATCCTTTTTTTATGAAATATTTGCCACATGCATGCATGCAATTATAATTATTAATAATTTCACAAGAGAAATTAAATGTGTGACATCAAAAGAACTCATAAAAATACAAGAATCCATGATCACTGTTCTTGCTTGTTCTGATGGGTTATGTCTTGGAAGGGGATTTCCTAAGTATTCCACGGGGAATACCCTCAGGAGACAAATGTACCCGAGGATTAGGATTTGCTGGTTTTATATATGGAGAAACTGGATGTGCCTGCTTGAATTCTATGGGAGAACAAGAGAATAAGCATCTTTAGTGTGTGTGTGTGTGTGTGCATGCACGCGTGCATGTGTGTGCATGCATGCATGAAAGCATACGTGCATGTTGTGTGTGCATGTGGTGCGTGTGTGCGTATGTGTGTGTATCCCTATGTGTATGTGTGTGTGTGTGTGTGTGTGTGTGTGTGTGTGTGTGTGTGTGTGTGTGTGTGTGTGTGTGTGCGCATACACAAGTGCTGCAAATCACAGACAATTCAACATACTTTGAATTTTGTTATTCTCAGAAGTAAACGACACCTTCCTCTTCCTCTCTGAGGCTTCCAGTTTGTGTTTGTGAGTGCCGAATATCTTCTTCTTCCTCAGATCAATGAGGGAGCTCACACTGAGAGAAAGAACCCCACCCTTGGATCCCTTGAACTCCTTGGCTTGCTTCTGTAGTTTAGCGTCAGCATCAATGTTCTCTACACTTGACTTCCTCTCTGTGGGTGACAACTTGGTATCTGCAAATGGTGTTCCAGAGACATTGGTGGTCGTGAGTCTCTTGCGTAGCTTCCTTCTTCCCATGGCCACTTTCATTCTGCCCTTCTTCCCTCCAGATGGAGGCACCAACTGACTTGTTTTCTTCACCTTTTTAGCTGCTGGCAGGGGATGCTCGTCCAAATGTGATTTAGAATGACTTTCAACTTGTTCATCTTCATAGTCAAGAGATTTAGCAAGTTTTGTCTTTCTCTTCTTAGTCTTTCGACTCTTAGCAGATTCTGTGCTTCTTTCTACCTCCTCTGAACCATCATCTACCTCCTCTGAGCCACCATCTACCTCCTCTGAGCTATCATATACCTCCTCTTCTGTTGCATGGATGGCACCCTTGCTTACATCAAAGTCATGGATGGCTGCAACTGGGGGTTGAGTTGAGTCACATTGCTCAGCCAACTCCTGGAACCTGGGACAATGGGATGTCAAGAAAACCACACAAGTGATGTCAAGATGCTAAAACTGACATGATACCATGATCACAACATGTACAACATGACAGGCCATGAGATGACACAACATGTTGTTCTTGGAGATGCATTGTCTTGAACAGATAACATGTGTCACAATTTGTCAACAAGGATTTCCACAACAACATGCTGTTTAGTCATCATCTGGAACCATCACTGTGATGAATCTATCTGGAACCATCACTGTGATGAATCTATCTGGAACCATCAATGTGATGAATCTATCTGGAACCATCACAGTGATGAATCTATCTGGAACCATCACAGTGATGAATCTATCTGGAACCATCACTGTGATGAATCTATCTGGAACCATCACTGTGATGAATCTATCTGGAATCATCAGATGGTATATTCTGGCATTGCAGACCCAAACTTGCTCGGCCATTTTCAGGGACTGATGTCAGCGGGCAGACTACAGATGGTAGAGGTGTGATGGTGCATGTGTGACGATGGGTAACGCCTTACCTTGTCTTCAGCTCATAGAGCGTCTTCCTGTTCCTCCCAACTGTTGTCTTGTCAATGGCCGCCGTCAGAAACAGCTCGGATAAAGATGGGCAGTCAATCTGCAAGACAACAAAAACTAGGATATGAACACACAAGGAATGTTGCGAGAAGAGAGATAGCCACAAGAGCAGGAATGCATGGAAACATGTCACAAGGACCACCTGTGATCAGTACAGAAACGGAGGCGGGTCACCTCAGCTATACAACCCCCTCTATAAGGACCACCTGTGATCAGTGCAGAAACAGAGGCGGGTCACCTCAGTTATACAACCCCCTCTATAAGGACCACCTGTGATCAGTGCAGAAACGGAGGCGGGTCACCTCAGTTATACAACCCACTCTACAAGGACCACCTGTCTACAAAGAGCACATTCAAGTGGTACCTGGAGTGGTCTTTATAGACAGGTTCAACGGTAGGTTTCAGTGTGCAAGCAGCTCACAACAAGGTTGGGGTCCTTTCCATCCCTCTTCATTAATATTCCAGTCATTGTTGAGCGAATGAGCCCCTCAAACATTCCTTCCTTCAGACATTTATGGACAGCCACACTGCAAACACACACACACACACACACACACACACACACACACACACACACACACACACACACAAACAGGGGAGAGAGAGAAGTCATGTCAAATCTTGAACACACCAAAGGGAATCTCTACACACAAACACACACACACACACACACAGAGAGAGAGAGAGACACACACACACACACATACACATATGTACACACACACACACATACACATATGTACACACACACACACACACACACACACACACAACACACCTTCTTGTACACGCCAATAGCTTCACAAAGGGATCCAACAACAATTCAAGCACTTCTGGTGTCAGCTACGAGATGTAACAATTTCACAAACGTGTGTGTGAGCATGGGTAATGGAGCGGGGTGTGAGGGTGTGCAGGGGAGTGGGTGTGAGGGTGTGCAGGGGAGTGGGTGTGAGGGTGTGCAGGGGAGTGGGTGTGAGGGTGTGCAGGGGAGTGGGTGTGAGGGTGTGCAGGGGAGTGGGTGTGAGGGTGTACAGGGGAGTGGGGTGTGAGGGTGTACAGGGGAGTGGGTGTGAGGGTGTGCAGGGGAGTGGGTGTGAGGGTGTGCAGGGGAGTGGGTGTGAGGGTATGTAGGGGAGTGGGTGTGAGGGTGTACAGGGGAGTGGGGTGTGAGGGTGTACAGGGGAGTGGGTGTGAGGGTGTGCAGGGGAGTGGGGTGTGAAAGGCATCACTCACTGTGATATCAGCAACTTTCTTAATTTCTGTCATAAAAACATCAGCCAGGTGGTTCTGTAGTCCACATGGACTCTGTGAACAGTGGGGAGAATTCTCACTGCAGTACTTCATCAGGCAGGCACACACACACACACACACACACACACACACACACACACACACACACACACACACACACACGGAAACACCCACCCGCAAATACACACCCACATGAACGCACACCCACATGAACACCCACCCACATGAGGTTGTTAACAGTCACAGTGAAGTTACATGAACAAATGGTAAAATATCCTGTACCTTAGGAGAAGGGTTGAGGACATGGTCCCTCATCTCTACCGCCAAAGAAGCCACTAAACTGAAGAGGAAAATGTCAATACAAAGTTAACAAAAAAGATTCATAACTCACTTCTTGTTCCATCGATTCTTCTTCAAGAAATCCAGAGAATAATGAAAATACTTCCTTATTAGCTGTAGAAGGGAAAGCAAAGGGCATCGAATTTTATCCCCTCCCTCCTACACACACACACACACACACACACACACACACACACACACACACACTCAGAGTAGAACTGACCATCATAAATTTGTCAAGTCTCAATCTGTCAAGCATAGACCATTCTCTGGCCATTGTCTGGTAAAACGCACTTATAAACTGAACAGCTAACACAGAAAAGAAAATAGTATGTTAAAGCTGTGTGTGTGTGTGTGTGTGTGTGTGTGTGTGTGTGTGTGTGCTGTGTGTGTGTGTGTGTGTGTGTGTGTGTGTGTGTGTGTGTGTGTGTGTACATCCCTACCTTGTTGAGGAGTATTAAAGCAGTCAATGAGTGTGGTCATTTTGTCAGCCAAGTCCTCCTGGGGATGGGTTGAGGGTTGCAGCGGAGGGGGGAAGAGGGAGGGAGGGGGAGGGAGGGGGAAGAGGGAGGGAGGGGGAGGGAGGGGGAAGAGGGAGGGAGGGGGAGGGAGGGGATGCAGTACATACACAAGTAGGACTGGTAACACACACACACACACACACACACACACACACACACACACACACACACACACACACACACACACACACATACACACACACACACACACAAACACACACACACACAAACACACACACACACACACACGTACACACACACACGCACACACGCACACACACACACAAATGCTAAACCCTAACACTAGCCCTTTTGCCCCCATTCTCTCCATGTAGCTGTCAGAAGCCCCTCCTCCGTACAGACGGTAGGGTTGGGCAATAATCGTGATGATTGTGATATTCTTTCCAATGATAATCGTATCATCAGTGATTTTTGACATCGTGATTACCGTAGTATCGTGATTATCGAGATAATTGCTGCACAGATCCATTAATCACCTCTTCCCAATTCAAGTGTCAGCATAATATTTGGTTGGGTGTACCCAAGTTTCAAGAGGTTTGTTGCATTTACGCATCCTTTGGGATTTCAGTGTCGTGAGTTTATTATTATTTCACAAAGAAGGCTACGCCTTCAGCCAGTGGCTGGTATAATAATTGTGACTTACTAAAACCAATATCACTCATCCCAAGTAGACAGGGCATCCTCTCCCCACATGCTCCCCCACATCCTCTCCCCACATGCTCCCCACATGCTCCCCACATGTTCCCCACATGCCCCCCCCCCCCACATGCTCCCCACATGCTCCCCACATGCTCCCCCACATGCTCCCCACATGCCCCCCCACATGCTCCCCACATGCCCCCCTCCCTGCTCCCCACATGTTCCCCACATGCTCCCCACATGCCCCCTCCCTGCTCCCGGGCAGACCCACCTGAACAAGGGGTTTATCCGACATCCACATGCAGTAGTAGAGACCTTTCCACAGCTTCATCATTTCTAAATGTGTGAACTCTAAAGAGAACCAATCAGTGTGAATCTGAAATGCGTTGCTCATACGAGAGCATGTGCGTCCATAAACCCAGAAGGAAATTGGTGTACAATGAAACAGAAATGACCAACGCACCGCCTTTTGTCTTGGATCTGATAGAAATGTACATCTTCAGTCGTTTCAGAGCTTTATTCCTCACTTTGAGGTCATTTGAAGCTAATCTCCTCGCAAATTTCCTCTCGGGATCAGCATTATTCGGGCTCGTGGAAGCCATTTGCACGTGCAAAGCTGGCTATAATTTATATACAAAGACCACGTTAGATTACCAATGTTTTATAGCTACGAACATCCAAAACTACAATCTAGCCTCTCTCTAGATCTGCTCCAATCCTTCAGAACTAGCAGTAGCAATGTGGCTGAGCTTGTTGGTGATCGCTGCCTTGTCCATCATGGGCTACTTCCTCGGTGACAATCTCATTTCTGACATGAAAGTGCTCTTTTTAAAAGCAGGACTATTTGGAAGAGATTTGAACAAGAAAAGTGATGATAAAATGTGTGTGCTGGTTTTCAAAAGTGGACATTTCTGTGTGAGCCACTGCTACGGTTTCTCTTCTTTCTGACTTTTTCTCCCCATACAGCCCCGAGTCCCTCGGAGTTGTGGTCGGTACTGCGTACCTCATAATAATGTTCCTGTTCATCCCTGTCCCCTTCTTTGACATCGTCTTGGACGAAAACTTCGACCATGAAGATGTGCGTACATGTGTGTGTGTGTGTGTGTGTGTGTGTGTGTGTGTGTGTGTGTGTGTGTGTGTGTGTGTGTGTGTGTGTGTGTGTATATGCCTATGTGTGTGTGTGTGTGTGTGTGTATATGCCTACGTATAGTCACACACACACACACACACACACACACACACACACACACCACAACACTGTGTGTATCTTCGTTCCATAGCTATCATTACTTTGTCCAATCCTCCCTCTGTCCTCAGGTTGTCCAGTTCCTCTGTGCATCTCTCCTCAGTGTGTGTTGCATGATCTTCCTTGGGTTTGCCGACGACGTCCTGGAGCTGAGATGGCGACATAAGCTCTTCCTCCCGACCACTGCTTCTCTGCCTCTGCTCATGCTCTACTTCATCAGTGGAGGATCTACTACAGTTGTACTACCTCTGCCTTTGAGACCTTTTCTGGGGAAAACCCTATACATCGGTTGGTTTTGGGGAAGCCCCTATACATTGGTTGGTTTTGGCATAGACACTCTAAACTACGGGGAAACCCCTACGCTCAGTTGGTTGTGGGCGGAGTGCTCTGTGTTTCCATAGAGTTTCAAGCCCAATATGTTACATATGTTTTGTTCTGAAGATATTTTAGTTCTAATTCTTTCAGCTCTAGGACCTCAGCATGTCAAATTTGCACAACACAAGAAAGTTACCCGTTTTGCTGGGTTGTTATTGATCACTTGTGATGCTGTACTGTTGTGTATGTGGCCTCAGTTCACCCTCAGGTTGCTAGGTTGCGTCTCACTGCTCTCCCTTCCTCTGCTGTGCAGGGTTTTTATACTACATTTATATGGGAATGCTGGCAGTGTTTTGTACTAATAGCATCAACATCCTGTCAGGCATCAATGGTGTTGAGGTGGGCCAATCTGTGGTGATTGCATCATCCGTCATCCTCTACCTGGGAGTGGAGCTGCTGAGAGGGCTCTGCTGTTCTCAGCAATACCTCATGTCTCTTTGTGTGCTCCTCCCATTTCTTGGGACATCACTGGCTCTCTACAAGCATAACAAGTCAGTGTGTGTGTGTGTGTGTGTGTGTGTGTGTGTGTGTGTGTGTGTGTGTGTGTGTGTGTGTGTGTGCGTGTGTGCATGCGTGCGTGCACGCATGTGTGTGTGTGTGTGTGTGTGTGTGTGTGTGTGTGTGTGTGTATGTGTGTGTGTGTGTGTGTGTGTGTGCGTGTGTGTACGTGTGTGTGTGCGTGTGTGTGTGTGCGTGTGTGTGTTTGCGTGTGTGTTTGTGTGTATGTGTGCGTGTGTGTGTGTGTGTGTGTGTGTGTGTGTGTGTGTGTGTGTGTGTGTGTGTGTGACGAGCACATGGTCTTCTGTGTTCTCCCTCCTCTCAACGGCTGTTAGGTATCCTTCCAAAGTCTTTGTCGGCGACACGTTTTGCTACTTTGCTGGAATGACATTTGCTGTGTCAGGGATTTTGGGTCACTTCAGCAAAACCCTTCTCCTGTTCTTTATGCCTCAAATCCTCAACTTCCTCTACTCAATACCTCAGCTCTTTGGGCTCATTCCCTGTCCCCGACACAGGTTGCCACGGTGAGGATTCCTTATATGGACATGTGTACTTATATGGTACAAGGGTACGCCAATAGAGGGTATTTTGGAGGGGTTTTCATGGATGCTAAAATGTTTCGAGGGGTTTTTCGTGGATGCTAAAATATTTCGAGGGGTTTTTCGTGGATGCTAAAATGTTTCGAAGGGGTTTTCGTGGATGCTAAAACGTTTTGAGGGGGTTTTCGTGGATGCTAAAATGTTTCGAGGGTTTTTTTGTGGATGCTAAAATGTTTCGAGGGGGTTTTCGTGGATGCTAAAATGTTTCGAGGGTTTTTCGTGGATGCTAAAATGTTTCGAGTGGTTTTTCGTGGATGCTAAAATGTTTCGAAGGGGTTTTCGTGGATGCTAAAACGTTTTGAGGGGTTTTTCGTGGATGCTAAAATGTTTCGAGGGGTTTTTCGTGGATGCTAAAATGTTTCGAGGGGGTTTTCGTGGATGCTAAAATGTTTCAAGGGGTTTTCGTGGATGCTAAAATGTGGATTATTCATGGTAAATTTGTTTAAGGTTCATACCAGAAGGTACGTAATTGTAACTTGCAGTACTAACTTTTGTGAATAGATATTTTGTGGTTCTCTTCCAAATCACGCAAACCATGAATTTTTACCCTTTGAAAACCCCCACTGTCATAATTATGGAGTTGTGTTGTACAGTGACCTGTGTGGTTTGTACAGTGACCTGTGTGGTTTGTACACGCTCTTTGTAGGTGCTAATTTACGTGGGGTAGGGCACATGTTTTTCACAAAACGAAATGTTGGTTGTGAATCGCTATTTTATGTTTGCAAATGGACCAGTCCCTGCTTTGTACATTAGACAAACAGACTATGTATCGGTGTTCTCTCCAGAAATGACTCCAGGCATATTGAATGTGTACATACACACATGCATACATACCTCATCATATCCAAATACATGCAATACATCACAAACTGCTTGCAGCTTCAGTTTTGGGCACTAGCACGATTTGCACTAAACGTACATTTTCAATAATCTATGAATGCACGCATGTTTCTCATACAAATAGTATTTAATTTTACCAAATATGGCATGTTGGACCTGAAGAGAACACTGTATGTAACCAGTGCTAGCTCGTTTGCATAAGTCCTGAGAGAACACATCCCATGACAATTTGCACCTATGTGGTAGTCTACTTGCTTTGTTGTCCCTCCTACACTTCCACTTTGTGATGTCGTGTGTTCTGTGTTCTCAGTCAAACTTCCACGCTATACACTTCCATCCAAAGATGGTAGCTACCTCTGAATATTCTCATTTCCTCTCATTCTCTCCATCTCTCCCTCTCCCCTCTCTCCTCTCTCCCTCATTCCCTCTCCTCCCCTTATCCCCTCTCATCCCCACTCCTCCCCTCTCCTCTCTCCCTCTCTCCTTCTCCTCCCCTCAACCCCTCTCATCCCCACTCCTCCCCTCCTCCCCCTCTTCTCCCATTTCTCCCCCATTCCTCTCTCTACTTACTCATTCCTCCCCTCAACCCCTCTCATCCCCACTCCTCGCTCCTCCCCTCTCCTCTCTTCCTCTCCCTCTCCTTCCCACTCCTCCCCTCACTCCCTCTCCTCTCTCTCTCCTCTCTCCCTTTCTCCCTCTCTCCCTCTCTCCCTCTCCTCCCCTCAACCCCTCTCATCTCCACTCCTCGCTCCTCCCCTCTCCTCCCTCTCCTTCCCTCTCCTACCCTCTCCTCTCTCCCTTTCTCCCTCTCTCCCTCTCCTCCCCTCATCCCCTCTCATCCCCACTCCTCCCCTCCTCCCCCTCTTCTCCCATTTCTCCCCCATTCCTCCCTCTACTTACTCACTCCTCCCCTCATCCCCTCTCATCACCACTTCTCCCCTCACTTCCTTCAGGCTCAACAAACAGACTGATTTGCTGGAGATGAGTAGAGTTAGTATCAAAGTCACCCATCTTCCAAAGCTTGGGCAGCTGTTCTACCATGTTGCCAGGACACTGGGTCTGATCCACATGAAGGAAGAGGAGGGTGGGGAGGTCTCCATCAACAACCTAACCATTATCAACTTCATCTTGAAGACAGTTGGACCAACTCACGAGGGGACTCTCACTAACATTGTCCTAGCTGTACAGGTAGGGCCAATGTTTGCTCAGCTGTTGGGCTTCCTGGTGCGAAGTGATTGGTAGCTGCTGGGTGATGTGTGTGGATGCTTCCAGTGCCATGTGTGATGTGTGTGTGGATGCTTCCTGTGATGTGTGTGGATGCTTCCAGTGATGTGTGATGTGTGTGGATGCTTCCAGTGATGTGTAATGTGTGTGGATGCTTCCAGTGATGTGTAATGTGTGTATGGATGCTTCCAGTGCCATGTGTGATGTGTGTGGATGCTTCCAGTGATGTGTGATGTGTGTGGATGCTTCCAGTGATGTGTAATGTGTGTGGATGCTTCCAGTGATGTGTAATGTGTGTATGGATGCTTCCAGTGCCATGTGTGATGTGTGTGGATGCTTCCAGTGCCATGTGTGATGTGTGTGGATGCTTCCAGTGATGTGTGATGTGTGTGTGGATGCTTCCAGTGATGTGTGATGTGTGTGGATGCTTCCAGTGATGTGTGATGTGTGTGGATGCTTCCAGTGCCATGTGTGATGTGTGTGTGGATGCTTCCAGTGATGTGTGATGTGTGATGTGTGTGGATGCTTCCAGTGCCATGTGTGATGTGTGTGGATGCTTCCAGTGATGTGTGATGTGTGATGTGTGTGGATGCTTCCAGTGCCATGTGTGATGTGTGTGGATGCTTCCAGTGATGTGTGATGTGTGATGTGTGTGGATGCTTCCTGTGTGGCAAATCAATTGAGCTAATCTTTTCAATTTGAATGGCCTGTATTAACCTCAGCCTCCCCTGTCATGTGGTCTTTCTCTCCATTAGGTAGCCTTCAGCTTACTGGCCTTCTCAATACGCTATGGACTATCATACATGTTTTATATTTAATTTCATTCACTATGAAGTGTCTTGGTTTACACATGTCATGCTGTTTTGAAGAATGGTTCACTATCGAGCCCCGTAATACCATAAGCATGCACAGTACATATATAATTTGCAATCTACACGTTGTAATTAATATAAATATTGTCCTAGGCTGACCCCTAACGATATTCATAGCTGCAACACTTCCACTGCCGCCTCGTCTTGTGGTAGGCGAAGATATGCAATTTTCCGACTTCCCCGCGGAACCACACCTGTGCATAGCCAACGTAATGAGTGTGGATTTCCACAGACAAGACGGACAGATAGACCAATAATTTCCTCTAAAGAAAGCCGTTTATAGGACCCTTTCTCCACGGGGGACTGAAGATGGCCAATTCAATTCACATATCTCCGAAGGACGCGGTAATAATCGTCGGTCCGAAGATAGTTTCCCAATGTCGAAGAAGGCAGTCCTCGGGATGCGGCCCACTCACGCATAGGGAAGCCTACAAGGAGGCGTGGAGGCTCGTAGGAGAACAGTCCTTGAACGGAATATACGACACGGCTTACGACTGTGACCCGCGTAGCGCCTTTGAACGAGTGATGCTCAAACTAAAGGAAGGAAAGTTGTTTTCAAGATGGTGCGAGAGTGTGTTTGAGGCCAGTGATAATGACCTCCACGTGCCCGGATGTTTGTTTTCAATGGTCTCCATGGTTGAACGCGGTGCTCGCTTAGCAACCACAACCCTCCCCCCTGTGCTCAGTAAATGTCTACGTCTGCCGTCTGCTTACCTCCATGAAGTGGAGCAGGTCCAGCAGTGGATGATGCAGCCATTGTCTCAATGCTTACTCCACATTGGAGGGATGTGTTCGAAGGAGAGAGGATGGATGGATCCCCTTCTTCCTCCAGCGAGTGTGTCACAAGCACTCACTGTCTTCTTTGCCAAGAAGACCGTCATTTTGATTGGGTTTGAGGAAGACGTGCTGGACTACAGCCTCCTTGCTTTCCTCAACTCGCTTGCACCACTTCAAGGTTCTCTGGCTCCGTCCATAGTCATGCTCTCGCAAAAGGGTCAGACACTGTTCCCACTTCCAGTTCCAGTTTTTACATTGAAAATGGATCCCTCCTCCAGTGACTCTGACTACTTGAAAGGTGTGTGCTTGCAATGATGGTTGCGCTTCCTGTTTCTATGGTAACTAGAGACTTATTAGATCCAATACTACTTGTCGAGTACTTGATATCGTCTCACATTGCCTGTAGTGTGTAGTTTCCATGGTAACATGCTGTACAAATGGTGGTGATTTGTTCGCTAGTATTATCCCCGTCCAGTGATTGACAGCTGGTGATGACTCCACTGGCATGTCTTATGGCCATAGTTGACCACTATACTCTAAAATGGGGTACTCGCCACTTGTGGTGGTTACCATGGTGATCATTTTGGTATGAAATCTCATTGGTGGGGGTGTAATCAGGGGAAGTGCACCTTTGAGGGGGCGTGTCCTGTGACCCCTCCATGCAACATTTATTACCATGGCAACTAGAAAGTATTCACGTTTGCATGTTGAAACCTCACAATGGCAGCTCAGTACCAATCCCAGCCTTGTGTTGTCACAATGGAAGTCATTGACTTGTCCACTTCTGTTTCAACCTGTGTGTTGTCTGTGTGCCCTTCACTATCAATTTCCATTTTGTCAGATGCCACTGAATTGTTTGGTGTGTTGGATGGCCTCAAAGGACCCACTGTCACCCCAGGTGTGTGTGTGTGTGTGTGTGTGTGTGTGTGTGTGTGTGTGTGTGTGTGTGTGTGTGTGTGTGTGTGTATTGTATCGAGTTAGAGCTAAGCCAATATCAGGCTTTTCTCAGTTTTGAGGAGCAGATCATAAGGAGTTCCCACACAGTACATGTCAGGCCAGCTCAGGCTTCTGGGGACTATTGAGGGCGGGGTTGGGTGGGGGTAATTGGGGACTATTGAGGGCGAGGTTGGGTGGGGGTAATTGGGGACTATTGAGGGTGAGGGTATTTGGGGCTATTGAGGGCGGGGTTGGGTGGGGGTATT
>CAUJGJ010000313.1:5842478-5847478 GCA_963170055.1 Halisarca cf. caerulea | reverse complement strand
CTGCTCCCTCATTTGTCCAGTTCCCTCACTTTATCCACAATTTCTTCCAGAACAGATGTGTGTGGATAAGTGAGGTCTGACTGTATGGGGAGTGGGTGTGGATAAGTGAGGTCTGACTGTATGGGGAGTGGGTGTGGATAAGTGAGGTCTGACTGTATGGGGAGTGGGTGTGGATAAGTGAGGTCTGACTGTATGGGGAGTGGGTGTGGATAAGTGAGGTCTGACTGTATGGGGAGTGGGTGTGGTGATATAGGAGTGGGTGTAGTGATATAGGGAGTGAGTGTAGTGATATACAGAGTGGATGTGGTACTATAGGGAGTGGGTGTGGTACTATAGGGAGTGGGTGTGGTACTATAGGGAGTGGGTGTAGTGATATAGGGAGTGGGTGTGGTACTATAGGGAATGGGTGTGGTGATATAGGGAGTGGGTGTGGTGATATAGGGAGTGGGTGTGGTGACGCAGGGAGTGAGTGTGGTAGTATAGGGAGTGGGTGTAGTGATATAGGGAGTGGGTGTGGTACTATAGGGAGTGGGTGTGGTGATATAGGGAGTGGGTGTGGTGATATAGGGAGTGGGAGTGGGTGTGGTGACGCAGGGAGTGAGTGTGGTGATATAGGTAGTGGGTGTAGTGATATAGGGAGTGGGTGTGGTACTATAGGGAGTGGGTGTGGTGATATAGGGAGTGGGTGTAGTACTATAGGGAGTGGGTGTGGTGATATAGGGAGTGGGTGTGGTGATATAGGGAGTGGGTGTGGTGATATAGGGAGTGGGTTTGGTGATATAGGGAGTGGGTGTGGTGACGCAGGGAGTGGGTGTGAAGACATGTTGGTGAGGGAGTTGAATTAGGTGTGTGGGCATGGGTTACCTAGGAAGCCACACCCCAAGCAGCTGCACAAGAGTCTCTTCCTCAACTTCCTTCCATGATCGGAGACCTCTCCCAACTGCTGTGGTCTCCCCCTCCCAACTGTTGTCCGCAGTGATCCTTTCCTAACATGCTGGACTCTCCCGCCATATCTGGACTTGTGTGTTGTTTGTGGAATTATTGGAGTGATATCAAAATGGATCCCCCCCCCCCCCCCCTCCTGATGTCCACACCCATCATTCCTTCCTCCTCCTGATGTCCACGCCCATCATCCCTTCCTCCTCCTGATGTCCACGCCCATCATCCCTTTCTCCTCCTGATGTCCACACCTATCATCCCTTCCTCCTCCTGATGTCCACACCTATCATCCCTTCCTCCTCCTGATGTACCTTATCTTGACTTTTGACACTACAAAGCATAGGTTTCATTCCTGTGCAGTGATATGTGTGTGGTGTGTGTGGTAGCTAGTGATATGTGTGTGGTGTGTGTGTGGTAGCTAGCGATGTGTGTGTGGTGTGTGTGTGGTGTGTGTGGTAGCTAGCGATGTGTGTGTGGTGTGTGTGTGGTGTGTGTGGTAGCTAGCGATATGTGTGTGGTGTGTGTGGTAGCTAGCGATATGTGTGTGGTGTGTGTGTGGTAGCTAGCGATGTGTGTGTGGTGTGTGTGTGGTGTGTGTGGTAGCTAGCGATGTGTGTGTGATGTGTGTGGTAGCTAGCGATGTGTGTGTGATGTGTGTGGTAGCTAGCGATGTGTGTGTGGTGTGTGTGGTAGCTAGCGATGTGTGTGTGGTGTGTGTGGTAGCTAGCGATGTGTGTGTGATGTGTGTGATGTGTGTGGTAGCTAGCGATGTGTGTGATGTGTACACACGTACACATGTTCTAGATCTGCTTTTGAGTATCAGTTAAGTCAGTTGGGCATCATCTAGTGCTGTTGAGTGACTCCGAGGGAGGGGGTGGTGGAGGAAGGAGGGGGTGGTGGAGGGAGGAGGGGGTGGTGGAGGGAGGAGGGGATGGTGGAGGGAGGAGGGGATGGTGGAGGGAGGAGGGGGTGGTTGAGGGAGGGGGGGGTGGTGGAGGGAGGAGGGGGTGGTGGAGGGAGGAGGGGGTGGTGGAGGGAGGAGGGGGTGGTGGAGGGAGGAGGGGATGGTGGAGGGAGGAGGGGATGGTGGAGGGAGGAGGGGGTGGTTGAGGGAGGGGGGGGTGGTGGAGGGAGGAGGGGATGGTGGAGGGAGGAGGGGGTGGTGGAGGGAGGAGGGGGTGGTGGAGGGAGGAGGGGGTGGTGGAGGGAGGAGGGGGTGGTGGAGGGAGGAGGGGGTGGTGGAGGGAGGGGGATGGTGGAGGGAGGAGGGGATGGTGGAGGGAGGAGGGGGTGGTTGCACACTCACCCAGCAAGCCTGGCAATGCCAACCCAATCTCTATATCACGGGGCAAGGGATCAGCAACACCAGACTCCGGGGCAAGGGATCAGCAACACCAGACTCCATCCACCCACACCTTCAGTCTTGCCTAAGGCTGCAACAGTGACCTCTACTTCAACTGTGTGTGTGGATGTGTGTCTGGCATTATTATAATCAATTTTAATTAATTAAAATCCCACTCGCGGCCCACTCTATCCTGTCTGATCTCACTTACATTAAGGAATGGACAAGGATGCTTGTATTGGCTTATGCCACAACCACTCCACCGACTTCTCCTCTCCATCAGCATCAAATCCCAGTCCAGTGTTAATAGATTGTCACCAGCTATCTTATCTAGTTCCTACACTGTTCGTTTTGATGTCCTTCGATTACTTGTAATCACTGTCACAACTGTTCACACTCCATTGATCGAGTACACCCTTTTGTACTTGAGCAGTGTGTGTGTGTGTGTGTGTGTGTGTGTGTGTGTGTGTGTGTGTGTGTGTGTGTGTGTGTGTGCGCGTGTGTGTGTGTGTGCATCTTTCTATCTGTCTCCATTTACATGTATGCACTTATGACTATTGGCCCTGTTCTACTCACTCCTCACCCCCTCCTCATCTCCTCATCTCCTCTCAGACACATCTGTGTTCAAGTTCCTCTATGTGGATGGAACAGGGGAAGCCCCTGTACCAGAACAACTCCAGAGGTGTTGGGATATCATGTTATCGGTGGCAACTATAGACAAAATGGAGGCTGGGATGAAAGGAGTTGGGTGTGTTGGTGTGAGAGTTCCTTCATCTCATCTCCATCGTTTCTGGGACAGTATTGTCAACAAGAAGTGCCTCAGCATCAGCTGTTCTCTCTTGGCTGTGTTTGTTGGGAAAGGGCCTATCATCAGTCTAAAGGGGTCATTGGCATCGCTGAAAGGTATGGTGTGTGTGTGTGTGTGTGTGTGTGTGTGTGTGTGTGTGTGTGTGTGTGTGTGTGTGTGTGTGTGTCCTATGTATTGGCTGGGAGGATGACCCTGGAGGAAGGTCCTGTGATGACATGTGGACCACTTCCTGCCCCAATTGATTCTGGGGTGACCCTAATGATTCTGTTTACTGGTAGTATGGTTATAAATAGTAGCAGATATTACATCATTCTTCTGTCTATTACTGGGTTGTTTGGGCTGTTTACTTCCTTTGATAAGGAGCCATTATTCCGGGCTAAGCACAAGCTAATCACTCTCGCTGTCATGTGTGTCTGCTGTCACATAAGTGATGATGTGTTGATATGCAGTTGTTACAGACGTTTTAGGGTTTTTGTCTGGATAACAATCAGCTTTTAGCATACACATGATGTTTTGTACGTATAAATGTCATGTGTATGCTTTAAAAGCCAATTGTTATCCGGACAAGAAACCCTAAAACGTCTGTATCCAATGCCTGTATGGTTGATCTACGTTTGCTATGGGGTGTTGGGTGTGCCCGGCTCAGTGATCCTCAACAGAGTAGTGTTGGGTGTGCCCGGCTCAGTGATCCTCAACAGAGTAGTGTTGGGTGTGCCCGGCTCAGTGATCCTCAACAGAGTAGTGTTGGGTGTGCCCGGCTCAGTGATCCTCAACAGAGTAGTGTTGGGTGTGCCCGGCTCAGTGATCCTCAACAGAGTAGTGTTGGGTGTGCCCGGCTCAGTGATCCTCAACAGAGTAGTGTTGGGTGTCCCCAGCTCAGTGATCCTCAACAGAGTAGTGTTGGGTGTGCCCGGCTCAGTGATCCTCAACAGAGTAGTGTTGGGTGTCAGTTTCCCAGTAAGCGCAGTCCTTTAACAGGTCTTTGTGTTGGGGAACAAAGACCCTTAACTGTTAGCTTGTAAGCAAATTCCAGGAACCGATTTCTCCCCTCTTGTAAGGAGACCTCCCCACAAAGAAGTCCCCAGTGGTGAATGCACAGAGCAGGAAATGATATCTCATGGGAATTGTAACAATATTCATAGACACCCGGTTGCCTTCATGTAGAATTTAAATTTTATTTCTGAATAGTGTTTGTAAGGATGTCCTGGTAGTGGGACTGCATGAGGTCATCCCGGAGGGGCTGCACCCCCAGCCACCCAGCTTTATGCTGTGGAGGAAGCCAATAGCAAGCACTAATATTGGTTTTGTGTTCACAACTCCTTGTGCAATGCTGTCTCCCTTCCTGTGGTGAGTGACTTCCTCACTAGTGAATTCCTAAGTTAGGAACCTTATAAGACCAGGTGTTAGCATCTGCTTCATTTTCCAGTCAGCCCAAATCTCTTGTGAAGTGTTGTTCGCTGTTGACCTTCGTCCATGTCTGTTCTCATTCTCCCTTATCTAGCTCAGTCCACACCTCCAACTGTGTCTGAGTCTGGGATGAAGCCAGCTCATCTCTCCTATACCAATGGACGTACTCCTTCAGTAGAAGACACCTCTCCACACTCTGGGAAGTCAGCTGGTGTGAGTACACCAACTACCACCTCTGCTTCTAAAGAGGTCCACATTGAGACCATTGATAGAGGTAGGCCCCTCCCACCACAGCTCACGCCCACTGCGATTGTCTCCCCTGGCATAAACCAGTTCTCCTGGCGTCCCCTCCAGTCCAATGGACAGCTTATCTTGATGCCCAGCCCAGCCCAGTCTGTGGTAGCCCAGTCTGTGGTAGCTCAACCGGAACAAATGAAGCTACACCGACCGCCTGCTCCCTCCCTTCGACGATCCTCTGCTATTGACAAGGAGGACGATAGTCTT
>CAUJGJ010000313.1:5828278-5842278 GCA_963170055.1 Halisarca cf. caerulea | reverse complement strand
GAGATAGACGGACCACTCACTGGAATCAACCTAGAGAGGGTTCATGGTCCCTTTGTTGCTGAGCCCTCAGTGCCAGCAGGTGAGGGATACAGCGACCTGGGAGAGATCAAACTGGTCCACAAGTGGATGGAACGCAAGGAGAAGCACAGACTGAGCCATCAGGGCAGCAGCACACAAAGTATTGACCAACAGTCTTTTGACGAAGAACAGAAAGCAAGCAAGTCCTCTCCACTCCACTCCTCACCCATCACCCCGTCTCCGTCCACTGCACATCACAGTCCTATCTCAGCCATGCCTCCGCTCACTACGGTGGTGGGGTCCACTGCCACACCCACTCTGGTCGCTGCCCAGCCCACTAATGCCACATTTCCAATGAGCATACCAAGTAATGCCCCAGGATTCATCAACCCCGCCCTCAGCCACGCCCAAACTCCACTCATCTATGCACAGGGCATGCCTGGGGCAGTCCTAGTGGCAAACCCTTACCAGCAGTGGTCCCAGGGGGTCCTTCCGGGGTACATGGTCCCTGTCCCCCACACCCCGGGGACACCTGTTATGACTGCGGCCCACACTTCTCGAGTGCCGCCGCAGACCTCCAGGGTCTCCAGAGAGCAACAACAAGCAGGTCGACCCTCCTCTGGAAGCCCGCTCTACAAGCAACCTAAACAAGACCCCGAGCTAGTCTCTTCTGGCTTGAAGAGGACTTCTCGACTCTCCTCCTCTCTGCCTGACATCAGCCAAGTCTCCAATGCTAAGAAACCCAAGCACGAACCACTTGTGGGTGTGTCCAATATGAGACCAGGGAGTGGGTGTGGCATCGACAAACATCCCATGATCCACTCATCATCGGTTCCAGAAGACACCCGAGGTCGGATGCTGTCCTTGCAGCCTCGTAAACAGATGTCCGAGGACACAGAACTGGCAGAGATCACAGGAGGTCCTCTCTACATGTATCCGATGAACCAGGAGGGGAGCAAACTACCTCCATGTGAGTGTGTGAGGGGTGTGTGTGATGGTGAGGGGTGTGAGAGTGTGAGGGGATGAGGGTGAGGGTGAGGTATGTGAGGATTCAATAGTGAGCCATGTCGTGGTGTGAGGGTGTGAGAGTGAGCAGTGTGAGGGTGTGAGAGTGAGCAGTATGAGGGTGTGAGAGTGAGCAGTGTGAGGGTGTGAGAGTGAGCAGTGTGAGGATGTGAGAGTGAGCAGTGTGAGGTTGTGAGGGTGAGCGGTGTGAGGATGTGAGAGTGAGCAGTGTGAGGGTATGTGGGTGAGCGGTGTGAGGGTATGTGGGTGAGCAGTGTGAGGGTATGTGGGTGAGCAGTGTGAGGGTATGTGGGTGAGCGGTGTAAGGGTATGTGGGTGAGCGGTGTGAGGGTATGTGGGTGAGCAGTGTGAGGGTATGTGGGTGAGCAGTGTGAGGGTATGTGGGTGAGCGGTGTAAGGGTATGTGGGTGAGCAGTGTGAGGGTATGTGGGTGAGCGGTGTAAGGGTATGTGGGTGAGCAGTGTGAGGGTATGTGGGTGAGCTACAGGGATGTGTGAGTGAAGTGATTAGCCCTGGCTTGCACATGTGAGAGCCCACCTAGACTTGCACATCTGATCGCATGCCTCAGTCCCACACTTGTCCACAAGTTTTTACTGCTGAGTTTGCAAACACAATCCACATGTTTGGCTGGTGTAGACTTCCTCACTCTTATGTGGTACCTGTAGCACCTCCTCCAACAAGGGGTCACGCCTCCAATCATCCACTTTCATTTTGCCCACTAGACTGAATGGCAGCTTCCTGTTGCAGCCTTACAAGGGCTGGGGGGGGGCTTTCCAAGCTGCACTTCTAAGACAGACTTCCAGGTAATTTCAATTACCTCGACTTTCCACAGAGCTCTTGGGTGTTCTTTGGGGTCTTCATTATCGCTTGGGAATGGCCTCCTGTACACCTGCCACTAGTGGTCTGATGTGTTTGTTGCTACCATATTTGGGTTAGCTAGCTGCTCTAAGCATCTGCTCTGGCCACTTTTCTCTTGTTAGGAATCCTCACTAAACTGTCACCTTTTCACTATGTGCCGATCCCATAGTGTGTGTGTGTGTGTGTGTGTGTGTGTGTGTGTGTGTGTGTGTGTGTGTGTGTGTGTGTGTGTGTGTGTGTGCATGTGTGTGTACAGTGCTCAAACACCCACACACCCTCTCCCTCTCTCTCCAGTTCCTGTTGGTAGAGGTGTTGTTCAGTTGTGGCAGTTCCTCTTGGATCTCCTTCTCTCTCAGGACAACTGCAGCATGATTCACTGGACGGGAGACCAGTACGAGTTTAGGATAGTGCAACCGGACGAGATAGCTCGGCTATGGGGCAAACAGAAGAACAAACCTCAAATGAACTACGACAAACTCAGCCGTGGTCTGAGGTACTATTATGCCAAAGGAATCATGGACAAAGTTCCCGGGAAGAAGCTGACGTTTCGTTTCACGTGCGATGTAGAGGAGTACGTTCAGTCCAGGAGCAAACATCCAAATTCTGTTGAGATGTTGCGCAACCTCATCAAGAAGAGCAGCACTTATGCTCAGCAGTACTAGTGTGTTAACACTTGTGTACTCTTGTCAACATAATATTACACACACATGCACACACACACACACACACATACACACACACACACACACATACCACACACACACACACACACACACACACACACACACACACACACATGCACGCATGCAGACACTGTGCTTATGCATCAACCCACACAGGGTACGTATGTTTTCATTCTCTGCTGAATTATATATTTTTGGTTTTGTATGTGCTTGCATGCAACCTCTTGAGTATAATATGTTTAACATTATATGCCAGTACCTGTAACCATGCCAGCACCTGTAACCATGCCAGCACCTGTAACCATCTCAGTACCTGTAACCATGGCAGTACCTGTAACCATGGCAGCTACCTGTAACCATGGCAGCTACCTGTAACCATGGCAGTATGTGTTTTAGTGCATGTGACTTTTGTAATGTTATTATGAGCAAGTTTTTGCATAATGTACATTTTGTATTATTTATATGTAATATGTATTGATGGTGTCATGACACGTTTGTGGGCTTACGACTGAGTTGTGTGTAGTGCGTTCGTAAACATGTACTAAAAGTGGCAATTGAATTGATATAGCAATTGCAAAATCACTTACTACAAAGATTAACATTTTTATAAATAATAATTGAAGCAAACCAAAGATGTGTGATTAGTGAGGCTTAAAAAGATCAAGTAATTTCAAGAAAATTCCATTCCATCCCAGCGCACGCTGCATGTGCAGTGAAGGTCAGCTTTGTCTACAAGACACCCTGACATTCCTTCCTCTTCTCCCTCCTTCCTCGCTGCTTCCATCATCATCATCATCATCATCGTGACTGCTGTCATCATCAGTGGAATCCTCATTACTATCACCCTCATCCTCACCATCACCCTCATGGTGATGACGTCGACGGGTGTTTGGTAGAGGGAAGAATAGCTCCTCGTCTTCTTCTGATGACATGTCTGCATCCTCAGCTATCAGTCTCTAAGGGGGTGAGTGGGAGGGGTGGGAGGGGTGAAGAGGAGAGGGGAGTGGGAGGTGAGTGAGAGGGGTGAGGAGGGAGGTGAGTGGGAGGGGTGAGGAGGGAAGGGGAGTGGGAGGGGAGGTGAGTGAGAGGGGTGAGGAGGGAGGTGAGTGGGAGGGGTGAGGAGGGAAGGGGAGTGGGAGGGGTGAGTGAGAGGGGTGAGGAGGGGAGGGGAGTGGGAGGGATGAGGAGGGGAGGTGAGTGGGAGAGGTGAGTGAGATGGGTGAGGAGGGAGGTGAGTGAGGAGGGGAGGGGAGTGGGAGGGGAAGTGAGTGGGAGGGGAGGTGAGTGAGAGGGGTGAGGAGGGGAAGTGAGTGGGAGGGGTGAGAAGGGGAGAGGGAGAGCGAGGAGAATGGGAGGGAGGAGAGGGAGGGTCAATCATGGATGCTCTTGAGCACACAAAAGAAACAAGACAGGACAACACATCAGAAGGCACTGGAATGGCCATAGAACAAGAGGATGACATCTTTTCTTGGACAACACACTTCCAGGGACTGTACTCAACAGACACCCTCACCTCACACCCTAAGTTCACACCCTCAGCTCACACCATCAGTTCACACCCTCAGCTCACACCCTCACCTCACACCCTCAGTTCACCAGTTCACACCCTCAGCTCACACCATCAGCTCACACCCTCAGCTCACACCATCAGTTCACACCCTCAGCTCACACCCTCAGTTCACCAGTTCACACCCTCAGTTCACACCCTCAGTTCACCAGTTCACACCCTCAGCTCACACCATCAGTTCACACCCTCAGCTCACACCCTCACCTCACACCATCAGTTCACCAGTTCACACCCTCAGCTCACACCATCAGCTCACACCCTCAGCTCACACCATCAGTTCACACCCTCAGTTCACCAGTTCACACCCTCAGTTCACCAGTTCACACCCTCAGCTCACACCATCAGTTCACACTGTGGGCTCACACCCTCAGCTCACACTGTGGGCTCACACCCTCAGCTCACACCCTCAGCTCACCAGCTCACACTGTGGGCTCACCAGCTCACACTGTGGGCTCACACCCTCAGCTCACACTGTGGGCTCATACCCTCAGCTCACACTGTCGGCTCACCAGCTCACACTGTGGGCTCACACTCTCAGTTCACACTGTGGGCTCACCAGCTCACACTGTGGCCTCACACTCTCAGTTCACACTGTGGGCTCATACCCTCAGCTCACACTGTCGGCTCACCAGCTCACACTGTGGGCTCACACCCTCAGTTCACACTGTGGGCTCACACCCTCAGCTCACACTGTCGGCTCACCAGCTCACACTGTGGCC
Source organism: Halisarca cf. caerulea (assembly GCA_963170055.1). Classification (NCBI taxonomy): domain Eukaryota; kingdom Metazoa; phylum Porifera; class Demospongiae; order Chondrillida; family Halisarcidae; genus Halisarca; species Halisarca cf. caerulea. The sequence continues at coordinate 5,837,407 of CAUJGJ010000313.1, read as the reverse complement.
TCACACTCTCAGTTCACACTGTGGGCTCACACCCTCAGCTCACACTGTGGGCTCACACCCTCAGCTCACACTGTGGGCTCACCAGCTCACACTGTGGGCTCACCAGCTCACACTGTGGGCTCACACCCTCAGCTCACACTGTGGGCTCATACCCTCAGCTCACACTGTGGGCTCACCAGCTCACACTGTGGGCTCACACCCTCAGCTCACACTGTGGGCTCACCAGCTCACACTGTGGGCTCACACCCTCAGCTCACACTGTCGGCTCACCAGCTCACACTGTGGGCTCACCAGCTCATACTGTGGGCTCACACTCTCAGCTCACACTGTGGGCTCACACCCTCAGCTCACACTGTGGGCTCACACCCTCAGCTCACACTGTGGGCTCACACCCTCAGCTCACACTGTGGGCTCACACCCTCAGCTCACACTGTGGGCTCACACCCTCAGCTCACACTGTGGGCTCACACCCTCAGCTCACACTGTGGGCTCACCAGCTCACACTGTGGGCTCGCACCCTCAGCTCACACTGTGGGCTCACCAGCTCACACTGTGGGCTCACACCCTCAGTTCACACTGTGGGCTCGCACCCTCAGCTCACACTGTGGGCTCACCAGCTCACACTGTGGGCTCACACCCTCAGCTCACCAGCTCACACTGTCGGCTCACACCCTCAGCTCACCAGCTCACACTGTCGGCTTGCACCATCAGCTCGCACACAAAACCAGAGACGAAGACGCATTCATCAACACATAACCATTTGCACCCACACCCAGACAAACCCTAATTTGTCCTCTTCTAATATTCCGGGAGAAGAAATCGAGGAGAAGCAAATCACGAAAGTCCATTTCATCTCTTGCTTCTTTTCGTCTTGTTTTGTTGACTTCTGTTATCTACAGAAGAGCAATCACGTGACACACATACACACACACACATACACACACACACACACACTTCATCAACATGGTCATTGATGCTCTTTGTCTCAGAAGTGGGAGTGAATATCTTTGGGTCACTGTCCAGTCCACTGATGGCCAGGACTGGCATGAACGGATGAGGCTCCAAACAGTTGACCTGGAGGGGGCGTGACACAGGGCGGGTACTGCAGGATTACATCACAACAGACACATACTGCATCTCCTCACACATTGCAACAGAAGCTCTTACATTGCATCATTTCAGTCATGTATTGCATCATACCAACACCTGTACTCCACACTAATAGAATACTAATCATATGAACATCACTTTCAGAACATACGTATGTACCATGACACACTCAGCACTCAACACATCACCCTCACATACACACACACACACACACACCACACATACTCACTCCTACCCCTCCACACATCACACTCACACTTATCCTCACACCCACCCCTCCACACATCACCCTCACACACACCCCTCCACATATCACCCTCACACACACCCCTCCACACATCACCCTCATACCCACCACTCCACAGAAGTCCCCTTCTTGGCACTGCACGATCTCTTCTGTTTCCTTGTCCCACAAGAAGACGTGACCGCAGTCACTTCCACTGACAACAAACTCTGAATGAGGTCCGAAGAAGTTCACTCCCTTCACTGTCTGGCTGTTCCTGTGCCCCTCATAGTGGTGGGTGTAGTTGCTCTCCGAGCTATGGGTCGCATCAAACAGGTAGATGTCCTCGTCATTATAACTGCATAAGAGTTCTAGATGAGGCAAGAGGAAAACCCTATAATTAGCCGCAGACATCAACAGACAAGTAGGGATTGGATAGTGTTTCCTGAGCTTGAGTTTTCCTTGAAGAGGCAATTTGGAGTAGAGCTTGTTGTCAATTTGGAGTAGGACTTGTTCTCAATATGGAATGAGAATTGGAAGCTAATTTCTTTTCAGTTTGGACTGGGACTACTTTTGGGTGCCTAACATAGCCCACCACAGGGTTAGAGGCCTAACATAGCCCACCACTGGGTTAGAGGCCTAACATAGCCCACCACTGGGTTAGAGCCTTCACCAGTCATCATACGGTTCTGCACCAAACCATCTCACCTCTCCCATCACGTGAGCCCACCAGACAGGACACACCATATCCATCTCACCTCTCCCATCATGTGAGCCCACCAGACTGGGTGCACCATATCCATCTCACCTCTCCCATCATGTGAGCCCACCAGACCGGATGCACCATATCCATCTCACCTCTCCCATCATGTGAGCCCACCAGACTGGACACACCACATCCATCTCACCTCTCCCATCATGTAAGCCCACCAGACTGGATGCACCATATCCATCTCACCTCTCCCATCATGTGAGCCCACCAGACTGGACACACCACATCCATCTCACCTCTCCCATCATGTGAGCCCACCAGACTAGATGCACCATATCCATCTCACCTCTCCCATCATGTGAGCCCACCAGACTGGATGCACCATATCCATCTCACCTCTCCCATCATGTGAGCCCACCAGACTGGATGCACCATATCCATCTCACCTCTCCCATCATGTGAGCCCACCAGACTGGACACAGTTCAATCCTCAAGAGGTAAACTAGCACAGAAACAAGATTTTAGCAATACTTTTTTGGTTTATATACACGGGCAGGAATGCCTCCTCTTTCCACTACAACAGAGAATGGTCTAAGTTCAAGTGAATAAGCACTTTCACGCACGGCTTTCAATCTATGGGAACCACACACATTCAACTCAACACAAACTGAAGCACACACAGAGACAGCAATGAGGTCTCACCTCTGCCGTCATGCGAGTAGACAAGGCAAGTGATGTTGGCTTTTTGCATGTTGTCTGAGCAAGACACCTGAGGGAACACATCAAATAGTTACCATGGCAATACAAATCCAGCTGCTATGGTGATACCTACCAAGTGGTCTGGGCAAAATCGCTTCACAAAATCAGTCTTTTCTGTCCTTCCTTTTGCTGTCCGTCGGTCAAATATTCGAGCAAACTGGTCAACTCCAGACACAGCAAAGTAGTTGTAGTTGGAGGGATCAATGAAGATTGAGTAGAGAGGGATCTTTCGCCCTTTATCTCCTCTACACACCAGCAGACTACACAGGCCAAGGAACACATTCTAATAGGCAAACCAATTGCTCACACAGACACACACACACACACACACACACACACACACACACACACACACATACACACATACACACACACACAGAGGGAGAGATGGACAGCACGTACTGCTTCTTTGGTGTTGGTTCTCTTAAGTCAATTTGAAATACAGATCCGTCTTCTCCACAGCTCAAGAAGACATGGGAAGACTCTGGTTGTAGGGCAAGCTGCAGTGGGGAAGGAGGGGAGGGTGGGAGGGAGGGAGAGGGAAAGGGAAGGTGGGGGAAGGAGGGAAGGAGGGGGGGGGAGAGGAAAAGGGAAGTGGGGGAAGGAGGGAAGGAGGGAGGGAGGGAGGGGGAGGGAGAGGGAACGTGGGGGAAGGAGAGATGGGGGAGGGAGGGAAGGCTCAATGAGTTGTATTGTACGAAAATCCTGCTTAACAAGCGAGGGTGTGGTCTCTCAAGTGAGGGTGTGGTATCTCACCTTGTGGGCGGAGTCATTATGCTTAGCAACAACCTTTTTGTATGCGACAGCTCCTGACGGTGCTAGTATGTTGTGAATGATGAGCCCGTCCCTGGCGGCACTGACAAGATGGAGGTCATTGGTCCCTGGGAGGAACTTCGCCTATGGACAGTACAATGCAGGTAAGATGGAAAACATCACATAACGTGTCGGCCATGTTTAGCACAAAGCTAACGCAGGTAAAATGGAGAACATCACATAACGTGTTGGTATTGTTCTAGCACAAAGCTACTACGTAGGTAAAATGGAGAACATCACATAACGTGTCGGCCATGTTCTAGAACAAAGCTACTATGCAGGTAAGATGGAGCACATCACATAACGTGTCGGCCATGTTCTAGCACAAAGCTACTATGCAGGTAAGATGGAGCACATCACATAACGTGTCGGCCATGTTTAGCACAAAGCTACTACGCAGGTAAGATGGAGAACATCACATAACGTGTCGGCCATGTTTAGCACAAAGCTACTATGCAGGTAAGATGGAGCACATCACATAACGTGTCGGCCATGTTTAGCACAAAGCTACTATGCAGGTAAGATGGAGAACATCACATAACGTGTCGGCCATGTTCTAGCACAAAGCTACTATACAGGTAAGATGGAGCACATCACATAACGTGTCGGCCATGTTTAGCACAAAGCTACTACGCAGGTAAGATGGAGAACATCACATAACGTGTCGGCCATGTTTAGCACAAAGCTACTATGCAGGTAAGATGGAGCACATCACATAACGTGTCGACCATGTTTAGCACAAAGCTACTATGCAGGTAAGATGGAGCACATCACATAACATGTCGGCCATGTTTAGCACAAAGCTACTACGCAGGTAAGATGGAGAACATCACATAACGTGTCGGCCATGTTTAGCACAAAGCTACTATGCAGGTAAGATGGAGCACATCACATAACGTGTCGGCAATGTTCTAGCACAAAGCTACTACGCAGGTAAGATGGAGAACATCACATAACGTGTCGGCCATGTTCTAGCACAAAGCTACTACGCAGGTAAGATGGAGCACATCACATAACGTGTCGGCCATGTTCTAGCACAAAGCTACTATGCAGGTAAGACGGAGTACATCACATAACGTGTCGGCCATGTTCTAGCACAAAGCTACTACGCAGGTAAGATGGAGAACATCACATAACGTGTCGGCCATGTTCTAGCACAAAGCTACTACGCAGGTATGTGGATACTGTGTGTGCCAATCTAGTGGTGCAAATTTTACAAGAGAATTCCCCTTGTGTAAAATTATAACCTGTAAGGCTGCACCTGTTACTAAGGGATGGAAACTCCTAAAGTTAATTAAGTCTGCATAATTAAATTCTGAAGGATGAGTTTGATAAAATTGGATGTTAATGTCACACTTTTTGGCATCTGACTCCACCTTATCTCATGTGACAATATCCAGTTCTACAAAATCATCCTCAGCTGTTTGTAAGACAGTACAATGAAGGTAAACCCACATAAGCACCATCCAGGATCCCACACAAGCACCCACCTGGACCCTGTACAAGCACCCACCTGGACCCCACATAAGCACCCACCTGAAAGATGTTAGCGACGTGGTCAGTGTCTAGAGAGGCCTGGCTTGTCCCTCTCTCCCAGTCCCAGAGGACAAGTTTGAGATCATCGCTTCCAGAGACAAGCAAACTTCCATCAAATGAGAAGTTGATGCAGTTAACACACCCATGGTGACCGCCCTCCTCCAACCGCCGAGACAGTACCAACCTCTCAACGAACCTCTGATTGGAGCACAAATGGTTTTCAAAACTGAGTGAACTGCCTAGTGGGGGAGGCCATATCAAAGAGGGTTGGCCATAGCCCAGTTGACGCTCAAACAATAGGTCGTGCAAGGAACTCTGCAGCGGAAGCAAACATCAGCAGACCACCACTCCCTATGGCTATCTTCAAACTACACATCACTCTAACAATGTACATGTGGGACAGTGCATGGAATGACACAGAACAGGTAAAATGATGGATGGACACTATGGCTAGGCTAACTGATCCAGTCACTCCCAGTCGAACGGGTCGCAGGATCTCACTACATCAACTACATACACATACACACTAACCCTATCAGGTACGCTACGTCTGACACAGCTACACCAAAAGACATTATAAATTCCTTCTGTCAATACCAGGCCAATATTCCGATACATGAACTCGCATGCCAATACATCAATTCGCAGGGGGAGTCACGACTACGCAGGAGATTGCTATGCCAAAGCCCTTCCATAGCGACAAGGCATCCTTAAGAGTTGGTGAGCCAAGTAGTATAGTCCATCTTACCTGCCACAAGCGTTTTTCCGAGGAGTTTGTTTTCGACGCCATTTTGTTACGGGTGTCCACTACACGCCCACATTAACACTGGACACATCAAAAGGGTCAAAAGTTTTGGAAGTCACTAAAACACGTCCAGCGGTTTGATTGGTTTGCTGTTTCATCTTCCTTCGTCTGCTACTCGTCTTCTTCCTCTTCTTCTTTGGCTGCTGTCCAGATCTGTCAGCTTGCAGTGCACGGCAGACCTGAAGTCTACCCTCCCGTCTCACTCCCAGGGGTAAATCCTTCACTTGTTGTAGGAGATTCTCATGAAGCCTTCGCAAAACAGCTTTGTCTGTGTGTGTCAAAGTGTTTAGGAAATGTGCAATGAAATAAATACTTCTGTAGCCAATACCCTAGTACCAAGTACTTCATCATAAATAGGTCTCTAAATCTCTGAATGTACAAGGACAAGGGAACACGCATGCACGTGTATGTCTGTGTCTGCGTACTTACCATAAGGTTTATTTATGCTTTAATGTACTCTCTAATCACACACACACACACACACACACACACACATACACACACACACACACACACACACACACACACACACACACACACACACACACACCATAGATAATATAGAACGTTTATATAATCTATGCACACACAATGCAATGCGTACGCACACATGTACACAGGAGATGTGAATGAAGTAAGACCTTAACAAGTGGCAATCATTGCAGAGATACACATGCTAACCATCCCAACTCCCATGCACACTCAGCACAAAACACCAGGAGATGTACCTTGCTCTGAGATGTCTGGTGGTGTCTCTCCTTTGATAAGACAACTTAAAAAATCATAAACTGAAGAGTACTTTTGGGCCTCAGTGGATGAGTGACTGGGCTCGCGTCCAGCACAAATCAGCATCTAAAGGAAACAGCATCCGGAAGAACTGGTTGAGTTGTGAGAGCTCAGAGGACCAAAGGCATACAAACCTCTGCCAAGGCATCCGTATAGCAGATGTTTTCTTCTTTGTCACCTACAGCTTCGCAATGCTCTAAAAAGTCCTTAAGAATGGGAATGAGAGTGGGAATACAAGTTTAATCTGCATGGGTGAGCTACTACCATGAGTCCCACCACAGGTCCCACCACAGGTCCCACCACGGGTCCCACCAAGGGTCACACCACAGGTGAGTTACTACCACGGGTCCCACCTGGGGTGAGCTACTGCCACGGGTCCCACCAGTGTACATACACTACTAGAACGGTGTTAGAAATAAGGAGCGAATGGTGCTTCGATAAATACCCTAGCATTATCATTTTGGGCCAGACAATATCAGCTTTGCTTGGACGTATTATGAAGAAATGAGCCACAGTACAAATGCAACTTCCTGTGTAAAATGAAAACATACTTACAAGTAGCCACTCTCAGTACAAGTAGCCACTCGTAGTACAAGTAGCCACTCGCAGTACATGTAGCCACTCGCAGTACATGTAGCCACTCACAGTACATGTAGCCACTCGCAGTACAAGTAGCCACTCACAGTACACGTAGCCACTCGCAGTACATGTAGCCACTCGCAGTACATGTAGCCACTCACAGTACATGTAGCCACTCACAGTACATGTAGCCACTCACAGTATATGTAGCCACTCACAGTATATGTAGCCACTCACAGTATATGTAGCCACTCGCAGTACATGTAGCCACTCACAGTATATGTAGCCACTCACAGTATATGTAGCTACTCACAGTACGAATGATTTGGCAACATATCCGAGCATATGCACATGGCTGTGTGCATATGCTCTGAGATGTCAGGTTGGCTGACCCAAACTTTTTGAGTTAGATAAAATGCCAACTGGTCGGACAACGTCTGAATGCTGACCATTATCTCTACCATTGCTAGAATACGATGCGTGTAAAATAATTCATTAGAGGTAAAATAGCTAACCGTGAGTAGTCTCGTGGACCAGACCCACGAGACTAGACCGTGAGGATTAAAATTAGTAATGCTGTATGATCAACATAAGAAATCGTTCACAAAATATTTAAGCTTCAAAATATAAAATATAAATCATTAGCGATAACTTACTTGAAATACGTAATTCGTACTGTCTTTGGCTAGCGCTTTAGCGCGGGACTTCGCATACTTGGCTGCCATTTCTGGGGGATTGCGCAACCACAAGACGAGGATGAATTTGGAGCTGCTTCGTTAGTACATGGACAGTTCATGCTCTGTGAAGTGTCTTTAGCGATCGTACTTCGTGTTTAAACGTTGTGTGTGTGTGTGTGTGTGTGTGTGTGTGTGTGTGTGTGTGTGTTCTAGATCTACTTTGAGTATCTTTTAAGTCAGTGGGGTATCATCTAGTGCTGTTGGGTGACTCTTTGCAGTGTTCAGTAGTAATTTGCCTGCAGTACAGACCATGTAGTTTCCTGCAATATCCACGCACACTTCCAATGTTCTGTACTACACTGTTGTTGGGTGGGAAGTTTGACTAGCCATCTTTTCTCCTCAGAATCATACGGACAGGGGTATCCCGACAGTTGTGAGAGTGTGCTGGACTGTGGCAGTGAGGCACTGACATGTATGTTCAACCGTCGAGGTACCTTGCTTGCTGTTGGCTGCAACGATGGGCGCATTGCCATCTGGGACTTCCTCACAAGGGGGATTGCTAAATCTTTTTCTGGTCACACCCACCCCATAACCTCACTGAGGTTTGTTAGAGTCTGTGTATTGAGGATTCTGTTCACACATTCACACATGTACATACACACACGCATGCACACACCCAAGTCACCTAGCACTCCCCACACCCCACTCACTCCCCACTCCCCACCCACCCACTCTCAACACCTCACCCACTAACACCCCACCCACTCCCTACACCCCATCCACTCCCTACTCCCCACCCACTAACACCCCACCCACTTGCAACACCCCACCCACTAACACCTCACCCACTCCCTACTCCCCACTGTCCACCCACTAACATCCCACCCACTCACTACACCTCACCAACTTCTCTCCCCAGCTGGAGTCGATGTGGTCAGAAGTTGCTCAGTTCGTCTATTGACTGGAATGTTTGTGTCTGGGATGTTCTCTCTGTTGAGTGTGCCCACAAGATAAGGTTCTCTTCTCTTGTACTCAAGACTCAGTTCAACCCTCGGAACAGGTGTGCAGAGTCACCATCCCTTTCTCTCCAGGTTGACCCTCTCACATGTTCTCTCTCATTGCTTGTGTT